>JAHWGI010001425.1:0-36744 GCA_029379305.1 Frankliniella fusca
CGGTACTCGTAGACGACATGCTTACTCATCACTTGAAGCACGCGAGCTGGCCACTCCCAAGGCTAGCCTGCTTGTTCGTACCTTCGATGAATATTCGTGGACGAGTGCGCTATATCATGGTCTCATCGCATACAGCGCGCAGCCCTCCACTCTTATGACGAAAAAAAAAAAAAAACTGCAGTGCACTTCGCATATTTTTCTCTGCGTCCTGGTCCGAGCCGTAATTCTGGCTCACGGCGTGCACTCCATTACGGGAAACACCGTAATACTGCAAACGTGTCGGGGAGACTCAAAGCAGCAATAATCCCTCGCGATAAAGTACATCTCGTGCCATGACGGTCTGAGCGTACGCGTGAAAAATACGGCGAGTGCGAATGCGAACCGTAGGCAAACCGCAACTTACACGGTATTTCTGACAGTGTCCCTCCCCCACGCGCAGTTGTTTACCGACGGACCCCAACCGTTAGCGGCTCCAAATGTGCGTCATCATATGCGTGGCCTCACAGTCCTATTGGGACCATTTACCCCCGCCCCGCCCCTTTCGCCACCCCGCCGACTGACTGCCTTCCGAACATCCCTCAACGGCGCCCCCACCCCCTACCCCTCCCGCCCCGCCCAAACTGCCACCCAAACATCTCATTACATTATTTCCACCATCGTTATTTACATTATCCCTGCGTTATGGAGTCCCCCAACACGACATACACCAGTCGACTCCCCAGAAAGGAGTCAGTGGTACCCCTCCAACGCCAAAATGTAATTTAATTTAAAAGACATCATTTTTGAGAGGGCTGTCACTCTTTACAATGAAATGTTATTAGAGTAATGTGCTATAAAAATAATATTTTAAGTGAGTTCTTAAATCCGATTAAGTTTTTTAGCTCCCCGTTTGAAACTAAACATTGTTCAACAAATAAAAATAAAGTCAAAAAACAAAATTATTTCATCGAAGCTCATCAAATAATTCATAAAACCAAAATTTCTTCGGCTGGGAGCCCAGAGAGCTGGCTGGTCTCAGTCACACATTAACGAAGAGCGAAAGTCTCACGCGCGGCAATTCTTTTTATTCTCCCCCCCCCCCCCTCTTAGAATTAGAGTTAATGCCACAATTTGGATCTCCCGCGTGATTTTCTCGAACACCCGCGCGCCGTCCTCGTCGCCGCGGCTCCTGCGCCTCTCTCCGCCCCTTCAGACTCAGGGGGGGGCAGGGGAGCGGGGCTGGCAAGGGATGAGGCCGGCCAGGCCGGAGCCGAGAGGCGAGGCGAGGCGAGGCGACGGCCCTATTGAATTTTTAATTCATTCCTCGGCAACAAGAGCGCCCTTCATTTCGCGCGTTTTCGCCCGGCCAGCCCGGCCCGGCCCGGCCCGGCCCCTCCTTCCCATTTCCTGTGGGCTACTACCACTGCTTCCCCCCCCCCTTCCCGCCCCCTCACCACCCGGGCCGTGGGCCTCTCTGTTCTCCTCTCACTCCTCCCGCCGGAGACGTATTTATCCCTCCCGAAAACGTCCTCTTTTATTTTCCCCGGGCCACAGAGGCGCGGCGCGCGATGCACAATAATTTTCAACGCCGACAATATCCTTCCCGTGGGTACGTGGTGCGGTGCCAGGCGGGCTGGGGTAGGGGTGGGGCGGGGCGGGGCGGGGTGGGGTGGTTCGAGCTGCGGGCGATCAGATCTGCCTCTCGCCGGCGCGCTGCCCCGGGCCCCGGCCGGGCCTACCCCCCGCACTTCCACCCCACTCTCCACTCCCCTTGCCTTCGGCTCTCACAGGTCCGGCCCAATCGGGGTATATGACATTTCAATTTATGCTACAAGGCTCGCCTGGACCGGAGCGGAGCTCTGCCTGGCGGCACAAAAGACCACTCGGCGCGGAGGCCGGGCCGGGCCGGGCCGGGTCGGGTCGGGCTGAGCGCGACGGCGCCTCCTAGCGCCCCCACCCGAGAGAGCATGGCTATCGACTACGCGGGTTCAAGCAGTCAACGGATATGAGAATATTAGAACAACTGATTCAGCGCTGCTGCTGCTGCGGCGGCGGCGCGGCGGCCAATTACTGGGGAAGAAAGGGCGCCGCTGGTGTCAGGACCGGGGCCGCCGCCGGGGCTCGGGTCGGGGCTGCCGACTTATTCCGAAGAGCGCTCTCCTCGCTCCGTCTCTCTCGCACCTAAACGGCGAAGCCCACATGAGGGCGCGAGAGAGACAGGGCTCGGCGAGGCACTCTCCTCGCTCTGTCTCTCTCGCACATATACGGCGAAGACCGCATGAGTGTGAGAGGGACAAGGCGAGGAGGAGAGCGCTCTTCGGAATAAGTCGGCGGCGCGCGGGTGGGAGAGAGATCAACAGCCTCTTCCCTCTCCCTCCCGGAGCCGCGGTGCTCGACGCCCCGGAGGAGTGAGGTGCCGTGCTCCGCTCTCCGATATGTGGCCGGGCCCGCCCGATGCTTACGCCAGTGATCTACCGCCTCTCCCCCTTTTTTTTGTTTCCCCCTTTGCGGCGGCGCTCGCTCTTGCCCGAGCTTGCCGCCCTAGCTGCCGCCGTGCAGGCTGATTCCGAAAAGGAGTGTCTTCTCTCGCGCTTGCTCCATGTGTCTCTGCCCCCTCATGAATGAGTGCGACGAGGACAGAGAGACGGAACCACTGTGCGGAATCACCCTATTGCCCTGCCATGCCCTGCCCTGCCCCGCCGGGTCGAACCGAACCGATCCCTTCCCTGCTTCTCCATTTGATGCCATCATCATACGACTGCGCTTCTCGTCTTCCTCCTCCCTCCCTCCCTACCGCCCTCCGACCTCACACTTTTCCTCAAAGGAGGCGCGGCGTGTTTAGACGCATTTTACCACGCAGTAAATAAGCCCTCCCCCCAGCCCGGTGCGGAAGGGGGTGCGTCGTTCCTTTCTCTTCTAGCTTAAACCAGCGAGGGCGGGTCAGGTCAGCCGCCTTATTCCGAAGAGCGCTCTCCTCGCTCTATCTCTCTCGCACCTATACGGTGCTCATTGAGTGCGCCGTATAGGTGCGAGAGAGACAGAGCGAGGGGAGCGCTCTAATTATTTCAATCAGTCGGCAGGACAAAGGGCATGGCGCAGGAGGGCTCGTCGAACGTCTCGCTCGCACTCGCACGCACCACGCCCTTTGGAGACGCGCCGTTATGGCCGCGCGGCCCTGCCCGCCCGTCCCGTCATCAAGCACGGCGCTCTTCACCAGCCCGGCGGGGCTGCGTGCGCCAGCGCGCGCCGTCTTCCCTCCCATTCAATCCACTTTACATCACCCCGCCTCGCCGGCGCACGCCGCCGCGCTCACGCCCCAGCAGTGTCAACCCTGCTCGTACGCAGCTGATGCCGACGACGAGGAACCGACAAATCGAAAACGATATCCTTATTCTAGGGTATACCAGCGAGGCGAAAGGAGGGAAGAATATATTTACTCCTCGGCGCGGCGCGGCGGCCCGCTTCGGTTCGGGGCACAACGCAGCTGCAGCAGCCGACTGATTCAGAAGATAGCTGTCATCCGTGTCATCCCTCCGTCCTTGTTGCACCTTCAGCGGTGCCCTGTGCTGGCCATGGTAGTGCTCCATGAGAGCGACGAGGACAGGGGTATGAAAGCGATCTTCGGAATCACTCGGCAGCAGGCGCGACCTCTCGCTTCTGGCCTAGCGAAGAATGTCATACGTTTGTCTCTGGGGCTCCCAACTTGGTGTTAAGGAGAGACACTTACCTTGCGGTGCACTCGAAGAAAATAGCGAGGCCATACTGAGTGTGAGCCGACGGCGGCGCAGCGCGCAGCGGCATCAGGGCACGATCGTAGAGAACAGGCACCATAACCTCACCAGCTTCCGCCGACACAAGGATGTCCGCTCTGGTAGGTTCTTGCTTTCTTGTAAAACTGTGGGACACACGACACTAACCTGGTGCAGGTCGGTTGACTGATGAGGCTCGCATCAAAAGCGAGGCACACGACAGATTTTCACTCGCCTCTAGTTCAGGCGCACGGGGTGAGCACTGCAAGCAAATGAGGTATTTTAAGAATGAATAGACTATTTCACCTGAGCGCTTATCGATATCTCGAAGAACAAAAATACCAGAAATCACGCCCACGTGTCCGGCCCGCTTGATACTCAAATTTCACAACTACCGATACATAAATCAGAGCTTCAATTAGCTTAAATTGCTTAAATAGGGTATTTCGGCTAAACGGCGGAGCCGGAAACTGATCCACCGTACAGCTGCTGATTCCATCTCAGCCTGCAAACGGCGCAAGCGCAGTTGACTCGTCACCGCATCGCTTGCCTCCCTCACCCTCTCCCCCGCGCACCAGAGGCAGAAACGGCTCCGAAATACGGCTAGATAGCTGTACTCCTTTCAATTTCAAAAGCAGAGACACAGTGAATAAACGAATGGAAACGGGTGGAGCACGAATGAGAAAAGGGCCCGTGATCACCCATAGAAAATTTTGTGGCTGTCATGAAAGTAATGAGGTACAATCTACAAGCTGTTTTCAGTATTTATTATTTCAGTTCTCCCTCTACGTTCGACGGAGAGTGGTCTATTCGGGGTCTTTGCGATCTAGGGCGAACGGAGTTGCTGCTGCCTGGCTCGTAAAGATCAGGGCTGCCAATAATAACCCACGCACGAATTAACTACACAGACCCCCCGGGCGAAGTGGCGTAGCGAGCAGCGCGGGGGCAATAAGCAGCTGTTAGCAAATATTAGCATTTGCGATCTCTCTGCAAACTCATTTATACAACCACAAAGATTTCTCTTCGGCTCTCACTTATCCGGCCGAAACGAAGACAGGTGCGATACGACAGATTTACCTGAAAAGTACACCAATCCCTCGTCGCACATTCGGATGTATAAACTGGCCCTCGGCTGTGCCGGCAGCGCAGTGGGACCAGGAGAGTGTTTCAAGGGGAACTCTCTCGCTCAGCCACATCCCTCACCTCGGCAAGGTCGCGCTGGTCGCGCCAGGCCCGGCCTCGCTGTGGCTCTCTCATCCTCTTCTTCCCGCCCTTCTCTCTCACACCCTCGCCCGCGGAGCCCGCGGCCAACTTTATTGTTTATTTCTCGAACTTTTACGGCACGCCGTATAGCGCGGCGGCACACGTATTGGTATTGGTGATAAGTCAGCCTCTGCGAAGGAGGCAGGCCATAGGAGGGCGGAGTGCAGCCCCGCAGGCGTGGCCGCGGTAGCCGCCAAGCGTGCCCTCCGAGCAGGGGTATCACGCACTAAGTTTTATTTTGCTTTTCTGCAAATCAATGAGAGGAAAGTGGCCTAGCGCCGCCGTGCTGTGTGGAGATCAACAGACTAACTAACCAGAGTCCTCGCCTGGACCTAGGCACAGCAAGGTGGGGTATGGTTGGGAGGAATGGCGTTCGCTGGATCGCGCGGATCTAGACTCTAGACAGAGAAAAAAATCTACTCTCTACTCTAGAGCAGCTCGCCCACCTGTGATTGAGAAATCACGGATTCATGCTGGTGAGGCGCCGCCCGTGCCTCCCTCCCTCTCTGACACCTGCCCGCCTACGCCACCGGCCGCCTACGAAGTGGCTTCAACCCACACTATGATTGGAATTGTGGAGGGCGTAGGCGCGGCGAGCGCTCCCTATATTCATGCGTCGACGGTGAAGCCAAATGAATGCCAGGATTCCGGGCGTGTTGGCTGTGACGATTTCGTAGAACCGGTCCGCCCGATCGGTATTCACGCGGCCCGCCCCCGCCCCACGACCCGCGGGCCAGTCAAAGGCTCGTGTATTCTCTATTCCGGGATCTCCCGCCCTCCTTCTCCACCCTCCCTCACCCCTCCTGCTATCTCACGGGAAATTCACTGCAATGCCTCCCAAAGGTGCATCCAGCCCCGATCCCCCTGCCTGCACCCCTGCGTTTTGTCTTTATTTTGTCTCCCACTTGTATCAATTCTCCCGGTGTCGTGGTCATCAATTCTTGCCCTCCGTCCATTCCTCTTGGCCAGCCGCGCGGCAGGGGTCCGCTGGGTGGGGCGGGACGGGGTGCGCGCGGCCCGGGTGCTGCGGAGGGAGGGATGGGGTAGGGGTGTGCGCTGTGCGGCGCTGCAGGCTGGTTCCGAGGGATCGCTCTCGTACCTCCGTCCTTGTCGCACCTATGGTGGTACCCCATGTTGGGGATGGCGGCGCCCCATGAGTGCGACAAGGACGGAGGCACGAGAGCGATCTTCGGAATCAGCCTGCTGTGCGCGTCTCCTTGCTCCCGTGGCGAACCGGCCGCCGCCAGGCGCCAGGCACCTGCCTGCTGGCGTCGGGTATTCGAAAAATGAAGGGGACGGAACGTGACATGGGGTTTCCTGGAGGCATTGGGAACGAGATGCTGAGCGTGCTGAGGTGCGGGCCGTGTACCGTCGTGTCAGCGAGGGGGGTATACCGAGTCGGGCCGGGAGTACTGAGCAGGCCGTCGGCGGCTGCTGAGCCAAGACAGGCGAGAGATAAGGGAATATCGATGGGGGAAGGGGGGGGGGGCATAGTCAGGATGAGGACGGATGGGAAAAAATAGAGGGCGGAGAACCCGCGCGCGCGCGCGCGCGCGAACCCGCCGGTATTCCGACATGCCGCGCCCAGCCCGCACGCCAGGGCCAAAGGCCAATTTGCATGTGATTTCCCTTTAAAGTGATCGGATCGTTTTCACATTGGCGGCTTCTTGCGCGGAGAAAGGGAAGCAAGGCGCGCGGCAGGATGAACGCGCGGCAAAAGCGAGGAGGCGAGGCGAGCATCGTTGTGGGTGCCCCCCCCCCCCCCCAGCCCCCCCTTTCCGTTCCTAAACCGCCTGCCCTGAGTCCTCCGAACTGCCGCCCTCGTCTCCACCACTGCACCCCCGAGAGCCCCCCCCCCCTCTAATCCTCCTTCCACCCCGCCCCGACGCGCTTGTGTTCTTTTGATCGGTGCGCGAGGCACAGTGCGTTGGCGGGGCGGGGTGGGGGCCGCGGGGGCGGCTCGGCCCGTCTGAAGCTGGCAGACAGGCAGCCGCAACGCAACCGATGCGATGATCAACCGAGGGGTTCTTCACTATAAATTCAAGCATACACCGATTTTTCTGATTTTTCTAGTTTTTTGTGAATTTTCTCGATGTGTACTGATTCCTTCCGATTTTCCTGTTTTTTCCTGATTCTTTTTATTTTTCTTATTTTTTTCTGATTATTTTCTGATTTTGTTTTAGGGTGGACACTGATTCTTTTGAGCGAAGGACCCCTCGTAATCAACTCGGCCGCGGCGCCTCCACTGAAAATCTACGAGTCATAATTCTCGCCCCCATACGAGTGAGAATTTGAGGGCAATTTTATTACTCTCTGGAGAGTAAGAATTTTTTTTCCTCACTCTTTATGAGAAAGAATTTTGTGACCTCGCCCTAATAAAGTGAGAATTCGTGCTCAAATAAAGTGAGGTTAAAAAATCCTTACTCAAATAGAGCGAGGTTAAAAAATATATCGCTCGAAAAGAGTGAGGTTAAAAATTCTCTCTTCAATTTAGTATGAAAAAGTGTCCTCTCCCATTTCGGGTGAGAAATTGGATTCCAGGGTTTGCAGTGTCCGTTTCTGCCTGCGCGCTCCTTTCCTTGGCGGCGCCCGGCGACCATCGAGTAGGCAACACCTCGCACACTCGTGCTGCCCTCCGGCCTATCTGGCGGGAAGTGGGCGCTCCGCGCTGCAGTCTGATTCACACAGAAGCCCTTCTATTGCTCTTTCTCTCCCGTGCGCTCATAAGCGTCAACGTAAAGGTGCGAGGGAAACAGAGTGGGGTGTGCGCTCTTCCGCATCAGTCTGCAGGTCTCAGAATAGTCGCGAACCAGGTGAGCTTGTAGACTGCGAGCCTCCTCGCCGCAGAGTGCACTCACATGCCTTTGGTGATTTTTAAAGCGGGTAAATTATTTTAACGCATTTGCTCAAGGATAAAGTTATAAGCTATTTAATGTTGATCTTGGATACAGTTTATTTATACCTTATCAATAAACAGTTTCTGTTGATAAGAAGTGTTAAACAATTTTTTTATACTCAATAAAAATATTGTTGTTGTAATAATGATTTCTTTGGTAAACATTGTAAACATTCGTAAACATGCGCAAAATTGTGGGTTTCTAATTAAAACTCACTTAAGCAGTCTGTGAGCGTGGACGCGAAATATTTTGATCGTTTTGAATGGGCGGAATATATTTTGAATAATAGATACAAGATTTTGAATGGAATTAACGGTAAGTACACGGAACAGTCAAAGTGGCCCACACCCCGACCACGATGTTCGGTACATCGTGCCCCGACTCAGCACCACAGTGCGAAACCCAGAACTCTAATTATAACTCGGGCAAACCTAAGTCAAGACAGGAACAAAGCAGTTCTTGCTTTTGTGCCCCGCGCGACTTTTCCCCGTCATCCCCCCCGTTGGTCTCGGCATGTCGCAGATGTAGATCGTCCCCTTCCCCCTTTCGCTGGCTGGGCCTGGGCCTGGGCTGGCGTTGTTCCGAGCGAAAGCCAGGTCGCGGGGCGTGGCTGACACATGTTGTTGACATGCGTCAGCCGCCGCCGCCGGCCTCGCCTCGCCTTGCCTCGCGCCCTTATCGCCGCCCTGAGATCTCAAGCGGGTATAGTGGGAGGGGCCCGAGCGAGCCCCGCCGCCGCCGCCGCCGTCTAGCCCTTTTTCAGCAGCGCTTAAGCGACCCCTCCGCCGCCCGTACGGCCAGCCCGCCCCCCCCCTGCGCCCGCCGCACTCGACCCGTACCACCACCATGACCCGCGCGCCGCCGCCCGCCACGCCAGGCCGCGAATGCATTAGCAGAGGAGGGGGACACGCTAAACCGGCTGCGCTTAATCGGATTCAAGTGTTTCGCAAAGGCCTGCACAACTCTGAAAACACGACGACGACGACGAGGGCGACGCGGCCTAATAACAAGCCAGACCTCGCCTCGTGCGCGCACCCCCGCCCCGGCAGCAACCGCTGCGCCGCCCCGGCCATGGACGCGCTAGAGTCCTATCCGAGGGGATCCTTCACTAGAAATTCAAACGCACACCGATTTTTCCTTTATTCGCGATTTTCCTGATTTTCCTTTTTTTTTCTTTTTTTTCTAATTATTGTTTTTCCCCTTATTTTTTCCTGATTTTTTACCGATTTTGTTTGATGGTGTACACTGTTTTTTTTATTTTTTATTTTTTATTTTTATTTTTTTGAGTGAAGGACCTCTCGGGCCGCTCCACCCAGCTAGGGGCAGGGGGCAGGCATAGGCCGCTAGCCACGCAGGCGTGCGACGCACGGCCCGGAAGCGGAGGGCCTGGGGCCTGGCGGACGCATACGACTCGGTGATTCGCGCGCGCACCTGCGGTGCAGGGAATCTATAGCTTCTATTAAGGGCAGTGATGGGGGAGGAGGAGGAGGGTCGGATACACCTGATCCTGTTGTAAGCCCTCTACTACCACCCCTAAGCGCAGTGCGGCGCGCCCGGCCGAGCCTGGCCCAGCCTTACATATATACAGGAAGCTCGGGTGTGCCTGCCTTTTAAATACGAGTTTCACCACTCGCTGCGGCACTATCACGCAATCTCTCACAGGAAGCGGTGGCGGCGCGCCTTGCACGGCCTTGGTCGGGGCGTCGCGTGGCGTGGCGTGGCGTCGCGTGGCGTGCTCGGGTCAGAGCGGTCAGGGCGCGCGCTCCATACGGGGCGCTAAGAAGCCAATGGCCGGCACAGGCAGGCCTCGGGCCACACCACGCCACGCCACGCCACGCCTCGCCACGCCCCACGACGGACACAACATGAAAGGCTTTGCACTTGACTCGTTGCGGTCCGGGCGGGGCCAGCGGGGCGGGGTGAGGGCGGGCGCCGGGCGTGTGGCGGGGCAAGCGGGGCCGACATTCGACCGAACGGCCGGCCCGCCTCGAGCTGCTTTAGCTCGCCGCCGCCCTCCGCCGCCGGCATGTTTCGCCCGGAGGAAAATTAGCCCAACAGTTTTTCTTTCTTTGTAACCTTTTTTCTACGTGTTTTAAACGTCGAGTACATTTTAATAACCCCCCTTGTGAAGTTCGAAAGGGGCAAAGGAGTGGCCGTTAGGGACGGGCGGAGCGGGCAGGGGTAGGGAAGGGGGTAGTTCGATACCCCACTCTCAGATCTTCCCTTTTTTCCGCTTTTTGCCTCTCCCAGCAGTAGAGGGGTTACTAGAGGAAAAGTACAACGTGGTACAACGTCGTGCGCCTTATTTCACTTCTTACTTACAGCCGAAGACATTCGTCGAAATGCCGCCTTGGAGCCTCAGGCAGCGCGGTGCAGCGGGCCACCGGGTATTATCTGCACATAGTTACGACTTCGGTGATGTATGGAGGCGGGGCCGGGAGGGGCGGCAACTTTGAAAGTACGCGCCTCCGCTGCCGCGCGCCCACACACGAGGGGCGGGTCGCGCCCGTGTACCCCGCCGGGGTGAAAGTCTTCCTCATAAGTGTGACTAATGACCTCTTTGCGTTTACACCTAATGTGGTCAGAGTGCCAGTGCGCCGGAGTGTGTGGTAGTTAGGCGTGTCTCTCTCTCCCCTCCTCCACGAGCGGCGCAGCGCAGCGCAGCGCAGAGGGGCCGGGCCGGGCCGGGCCGGGGGATGTCTTGAGGGACCACCCTCATCCCACTTGCCCAACACTTCCATCTTGTCACTGTCGCACACGCACCGCGTGCTCGAAATGTGCTGTACTGCAGAGGCAGAGAGAGGGAGGGAGGGAGAGAAGAGAGAGAGAGAGAGAGAGAGAGAGAGAGAGAGAGAGAGAGAGAGAGAGAGAGAGAGAGAGAGAGAGAGAAGATAGAAAAAAGGGACACCCGCACGCAGAAAGGGAATGCGACCTAGATGTAATGTTTTTGAACAGAGCGGGCGGCAGCAATAACAAGAGGCTGTAGCACGGGCAACTGGGGCGCGACCATGACCAGCTCTGGCTGCCCTGGCCCTGGTGCCCGGGTGCGTGGGTCGTGGGTCCGGGCCTCATTGGCATGCACGCCCAGCAGCGCCCAGCCCTGCGCAGCCCAGACCAGCCCGGGGCGAGCCGGCCCGGCCCGGGCCCGCGGCGCGCAGGAGGCCCGCCCGCGCTCAGCTCAGCTCCACCGTGCACCCCTGCTCCATCCCCACCACCACGAGTGCCGTCCCGTCGAGTCGGCGTTGATTGTGCTTCTGCTGTACGAGCACGAGCATACCTGCCGACTTATTCCGAAGAGCACTCCCCTTCGCTCTGTCTCTCTCGCACCTATACGACGGGGAGCCCATGAGTGTGAGAGAGACAGGGCGAGGGGGGATGCTCTTCGGAATGAGTCGCGGATGGCGCTGGCGGCCTGGACGCCTCGACGTGTTTCCTTTGCAGCTTGTGGAGGGTTGGAGGGAGGCGGCGGCCAGCCGGGCCGGGGCCGGGGGGATGGACCGGGGCGCACACCCTGCCCCCCTCCGTCCCCATCCTGAGCCAGGCCGTCTCGAATTTGCCCTGCGCTCCGCTGCCTTCCATTCATATTTACGCGGCCAGGCGGCGTGGCGGTATGTGCCTGCCGCTATGTCGGGGGCCCGCGCCGCGCAGGGGACGAACTTGACTGGGACTGCGAGTCGCTCCGACCAGCTCGAGGCACCTGCCGTGGGGCTGGCGATGCAGTACAGGCCCGCCTCTGACCCAGATCCCACACTGCCGAAACACCCGGGGAGTGCGTCTAGAGTAGTTGGACCCCTCTTCCCTGCGCCTCGCACTTGCCCCGGTGTGGGGTGCATGCATACTCACCCCCACCCTCCGTCCGCTACGCCGAGTGCCGCGAAGAAGTTGGAAGCCGGGCTGCATTTAGACCCCCGCCCAACTCGCTCCAACTCGGTACCCTAATACCTACCCTGCCCGCCCCGCCCCGGGCCCGGGCCGGCTAGTGCTGGTACCATGCGCGCCGCCCCCACGGCCCGCCGGGGCCGGGCCGGGGGCCCCCTCCGCCAGCAGCCCTCAGTGGGAGCGATTTCCCTGCGCCTTGTTGTGTTAGCATGTTGTGTTTAGAGCTGCCACTCCCTCCCGCCCCCGCCCGCCTGCCAATCGGAGCCTGAAATGCAAACACCGTTCACCAGGACGCCCGGGCCGTGCGGCGCGGGGCGCGGGGCGCGGGGCGCGGGGCGCGGGGCGCGGGGCGCGGGGCGCGGGGCGCGGGGCGCGGGGCGCGGGGCGCGGGGCGCGGGGCGCGGGGCGCGGGGCGCGGGGCGCGGGGCGCGGGGCGCGGGGCGCGGGGCGCGGGGCGCGGGGCGCGGGGCGGGGAGGGTGGGGCGCGGGGCGCGGGGCGCGGGGCGGGGAGGGTGGGCGTGCACGCGGGACATACGGGGTGCGGGGAGCGGGAGCAGGCGCTTGTGGTGTAATGGTGGCGGTGCGCTGGTGTGGGAGAGAGAGGGGTAGGAGTCGAATGTTTGCCAACATCTTCGGAGGCAAAGCGCGCAAAGCTATCTTTCTCCCCCGTCCTCTGCTACCCCTGCCTGCCTGCCTGCCTGCACGCCCCTGTGCGCGCCCCCGCAGTTAGGCAACACCTCGGGGCCTGCTCCTCCCCGCCCCCGCCCCGCCCGTGCTGCTGTGCCTTGTGGCCTGGCCTGGCCATACGTCATGCCTGCTGCGCCTGCGCTGTGTACGTCGCACAGCGGTGCCACGGCACGTGTGTACCGCCTAGGGCTCGGTGCGCGGGGCGTGGCGGGGCGGGGCGCGGCGGGGCGCTGTGGGGACGGGTGGCACACACCGCACACATGTACACATTTTCCGCGCGGAGTGGCTTCTAATCTTCCTCAGTCAATATACGGTGCGTGTGCTACGGCATGTGTGACGCACGGCGGTATGAAAAGTGCGTAACTCATCCGCGTTTCGCCTTGCGGCAAAAAAGAGAAAACTAATTTTAAAAAAAAATCTGACCGTGGCTTTTCGTCATGAAATTTCCGTCAAGTATTATTTGCCGTGTCAGCACTGTAGGACGCGCGCGCGCCACGTGACTCTTTTCGGATTCCTACACGGTGCGCCCCGCGCAGCCAGTCATGGTGGTGACGTCACTGTTAAAGCGACTGTCAATTGTGACCGGGACCGGGAACAGCCAGCGCGCCTGGAGCAGTCCGGAAGTTGACAGTCTGTCCGCGTCCGCTCTGCTGCAGCCGCCGGCAGGGCGGAGAACAAGCGAAGACTACTTCCCGAAGGAGAGGAGCCGGTAGAAAATGAGTCGCGCGTTGCAACGCGGCCCGAAGCTGCAGTAGACGGACAGTGTGCTGCAGAATGTGCCGACTGCGGCGCCATACGAGCATTATAAATCATTATAAAATCAGAAAAAAAAAAATGAGAAATTAGAAAAAAAAAACTCAAGAAAAAAATCAGGAAAAATCAGGAAGAACACATCGGTTGACCGACCTTTTTTTGTCCGACCTCGGGATTTTCGCGGCCGCCACCGTCACACGTTTCTTTTTGTCCCACCTCATTTTGTCCGACCTGGCAATCTGAGTGTCATAGTTATTTTTTTGTCCGACATCGTTTTCTCCGTCCCCAACGAACCGTTAGAGTCGCCTGCTATCCTCTGCGATGCAGCTCGATTGTCCGACCTGATACTTTCCTCCAAATCTGAAAAAGTGCCTGGATTTTTTCCGACCTTGTTTACACGGGTAAAATGGAGAAGGAATATGTATCATGGTCGGAGCGCATGCACCGAAAAAATGGCACAACACCTCAAATTCAATTTTTTAAAAAGATATTTTTTAAAAAATTGAAAAATTGGTAGGCCCCTACCTAACTCGCAACCTGCGAGCCCCGCCTGCTTAACTTCGGAGTTCTGATGGGATCCGGTGTGTTCCAGGCGACCGCCACCCCGCGGGCACGAGAAGTCCTCTCCGCTTCGGGGAGAGTCCCCGCTTAAGGCTGGCGGCCTGTCAGGCCCGCCGTACTACCCTATTTAAACAGCGCCTTGAAGCCGTAGGTAGCATTTCGGACCAACGACTGGGCACCACCGGACCGCATGACCGGTCAGTGGGAGGTAGAGGCAAGGCAGGACGATAGAGGGGGAGAAAAGCAGAAAGAGAAGTTTTTGCGGAAGAGTAAGCGTACGGTTGGTTAGACCTGTACTGACCCGCTCCCGCACAGGTCATGGAAAAGCTGTTTACTAAGGAGCCAGATTCATAGGCCTTACTTCCCCACGAGGGACCACCCCCCGTGGCATGGGACGGAACTTCCTGACAACTCGCTTTCGCTGCCAGTGAAGAACCTACCTGGGAATTGAACCCAGGCCCCAAGTGCCGAGTCTCATGACACCCCGCGGCTTTCGTGGTACTAAGACCACTAGACCGTCGGCGATTCCACGAGGGAGCTCCGTTGAAATGGGGGGTTTGAATTCCACTCCAGGCTGCTGTCTTCGGAAAAATTTATATTTGGCAAGATTCGAACCTGAGTTCCGCGGCTCGCGGGACAACACTGAGCCGGCACGGCTACGACGCCACGGTACATGACGCCTGCCCACTAGGGCTGACGCTGCGATAAGCCGTAGTCGCCGACGAACCTGTCCCGTTGGCGTCATCAGTACACCTGCTCTCCATGCAGCAACGGCCCAGCCGCGTGGCGACATTGGTATGCACATCGGCATCGTTAACAGCTCTGGGTAGGCAGAGGTTCGAGTACCGATCACAGTTTCCATCTTTTTCTTTTCCCTTTTTCTTTAAGAAGCTTTGTCTCTTTGCAGTTGCCCGAAGGGACGCGAGTACAGTAGATAAAAAGAAAAAGTAGGTTTTATAAATTAACACTTTCCGTGCGAGACCCTTTGTTCAGCGCCCCCCACCCCTTTTCACAGGCGCAGACAATGTGGTTCAATTGGCGTCCCTACAGAGACGCTAGAGCCTCTTAGGTTTGATGTATGGTACTTTTATGTCAACCCCGAGTCATACCGACCGGGTCTGTTTTCGCGGGTCCACACGCGTGGACCTGTCGCTAGAGCCTCCGTTTGGACCGGAATAGTCGGCCCAAGCCGGTCGAAAATATTTTCGCAGGCTGCGAGTTAGGTAGGGGCCTACCAATTTTTCAATTTTTTAAAAAATATCTTTTTAAAAAATTGAATTTGAGGTGTTGTGCCATTTTTTCGGTGCATGCGCTCCGACCATGATACATATTCCTTCTCCATTTTACCCGTGTAAACAAGGTCGGAAAAAATCCAGGCACTTTTTCAGATTTGGAGGAAAGTATCAGGTCGGACAATCGAGCTGCATCGCAGAGGATAGCAGGCGACTCTAACGGTTCGTTGGGGACGGAGAAAACGATGTCGGACAAAAAAATAACTATGACACTCAGATTGCCAGGTCGGACAAAATGAGGTGGGACAAAAAGAAACGTGTGACGGTGGCGGCCGCGAAAATCCCGAGGTCGGACAAAAAAAGGTCGGACAACCGATGTAGACCCAAAAATCAGTAAAAATCAAGGAAAATCGCGAAAAACCAGAAAAAATCAGAAAAATTGGTGTACGCTTGGATTTATAGTGAAGGGCCCCTAGGGTCGGGCTGCACTGAGAGCGGGCGGCGCTCGCTGCCGAACGGCAACTTAAGCGCTCATCTCTAGAGTCGGCGCGGGGGAGGGCACCGCGCGGCCAGGGAAGAGGAAAAGTCATTCAGAACCAGTCCAACTCGGTGGAGCCTTGTCTGATGGCCGTCTAAAGTTGAACAAGGTGAACGAAATGCAACGATGATAAAAAGAAATAAAAACGTCACGAAAAGAGAGCGCGCGGGGAGGGGGTGAGGTCGAGTGAAGTGGCCTGCAAGCCAGCCATCCAGCCAGCCACCTCAAGAGTTCTTAAACACGGTCTCCGACATCACATTTATGCCCCGCGCCCATTGCAATCCCGAGGGAGGGCTCCGTTGGGGACACTGGTCGACCTACGACCGCCACGCCACGCCACCCACGCGCGCCGCGCTACGCCTCGTCGGGAGTTTTTCCCGTCTTCCCTGACAAATTAGGGACAGTTTCTCAAGAGCCTGAGCGGCAGCAGTACGCGCGTTGCACGGCCGGTCCGTACTGCACAGCACAGAGATAAGGAATAAGGTGAAAACGGCCTCTCTGCGGCCCGCCCCGCCCAGGCCTCGTCCCCGGCCGTCATCTGTTGTTGAGCATCTGCCCGTCGCGGAGGAGTCGCCGTCGCTCCCCCCCGCCCCACTCCACCGGTGACGACCCTCCGCCTCTTTACATTTCTGCCATTTATTTCTCGCCTCCCCTACCCGATTCTTCATATTTCCCCCCTCAAAGAAAGGGACGAGTTATTTTTCATACTTTTCATAATAGCGCCCAACACTCCTCAACTGCGTCATCTTCCTCTTCTCAAAATGCCCCTTTCTTGAGAAGGAATTCTTGTAAAAAATAGAAGCACTTCGATAAGATGGTCCATATTTTCAATTACTTTTTCCCCGCCGCGTTCCGAATCTTTACGGTGGCGCGGGACGGGACGGGACGGGCGTTACGCGATGAGGTAATGAACACCATATCATTTCCACGCCGCTGAGCGCCGCAGTGACGCGCTTCCTGTGGCCTAATGCACACAAACTGCTTCACTGCGCCACAAAATTTGCACCTGGCCAGCAGCCTACCGTGCAAAAAATGATTAGCTACGCCACGTGACCAGGACAGACTGTGGTATTCCGCACCAGAAAAAGAAATTGATCAATATAGAAAATTTCGGTTCTGCACTTAGGGGCCGTGCTAGCACACAAAAAATGGATCCGGCGACTAAACTATTCTACTTCGTTCCTAAAATATAAAAAAATAAAAATTTTAAAAAGCCTTAAAATTCCGTGAGAAAAGAAGGTAGGTTCAATTGTTATTTGTAATAGGAAGGAGGCTTGCACTGTACCTAGAAGAATTGTAGTTTTGATATTTTTTAAAGTACTTACGGTACTCTTTGTTCTTGCAAGAGAGTCTGCAGACGATAAAAGGGAGGAAAAATAAAAATAAAATAAAAAGCAAGTCTGCTGCAAAGGAAATGGGTAAAGAAGATGAGAAATAGCCGCTGCTGCTGTCAGCGGTTATGAGCATAACGCTACCTGGCCATATCCTTGATATTCCGGGGATCAGGACGGCAGCAGCCGAGGAGGTCTCCTCCACCCCGGCACAGCCAGGCCAGCCCCGCCCCGCGCGGAGAGACCCTCCCTTGTACAACCCTCCCCTGCATCGCCCCGCCGCCCCGCAGCCTCGCCGCCCCTCATCCCTCCCCCGGGCCGCCCCCGCGCCGCCGCCACCACCCGCGGGGTGGGGGTGGGCAGAGCAGCAACGCGCGGCGCACCGGGCGCCGGGGTGTGTAAGCATGTTGCTGCCGGGCCAGGCCGCAATATTTGATGGACTCGCTGCATTGCTCCGCCCCTGCCGGGGCCCCGGCCCTATCCCCTGTACCCCACGGGTACGACGGCAGGGGCTCCCCTTCCCCTTCCGCCCAGTGGCCGGTACCGCAACGGCGCCGCCCACGATATTATAATTTTTATTAAAACAAGGCACACACTGCCTGCGGTTCGACGAGATTAATTATTGGCGATTTAAAATACGGGTGAATGATTCATCGCAATGTGAACAAGGCCAATCTCGTGGTCGCCGGGAGCGGCCGTGGTGGGAGGGGCCTGAGCGTAGGCGTGAGCGTGGGTTTTAGGGGCGTGCTCAGGGGAAAGGTGAGTCTGCCGATCGCTCTCTTAGCTCCGTCCTCGTCCCTCCCAGACGGCACTGTCGGGCCCAGCTCAAGGAAGCGCCATAGGTGCGACAAGGACATGGAAGCGGTCTGAGAATGAGACGGCATAGCGGCGGCGCCTCGCGACGTGTGCTTTGCGGTGAGGCATCGCGGGCTGCGCGGGCGGAGCTCCTGCCGACCTGGCCTGCCCTGGCCCTGGCCTGTCCCAGCCAGGACAAGTACCACGTTCCCGAGTTCCCACGCGCTCGGCGGGGCCGCGTGGGGCTGCGCCATGCCGCTGTCATATTGCGAGGCACTCACCTTCCCTCTCACTACTCCTCTGTCCCGCGCGCGCTCTCTCCCTCTCTCACTCGCGCGCTCTCTCGCTCCCAGCTGTCTTCTACCCCAGAACCACACTCCCTCTCTCTCTCTTCTCCCCTCTCCACACCTGGCCCGAGGGAGAGAGCCCCGGGCCACCCCCGCCTGCCGGCTCTCGGACAAACTTATCTTCTTTCCACTACGCCTGGTCCGCCCCGTCTCCACGGCGGAGCGGCGTGGCGCGCAGCTCGCAGCGTCACGCGGCGGAAAAAGAGGCGCCTTGCCCCGCGCGCGCCCCACCCCGCAGTGCAAGAGACGCGACGAGTATTCTTTAGCACAGACCCGGCCCGGCTCGCGACCCCCTTCCTCCCCCTTGCGCCCCGCCCCGCGCCCCGCCCCGCGCCCCGCCCCGCGCCCCGCCCCTGTTCTGTGACCCCGAGGAGCACCGCGTCTCGTCTGTGGTGTTCTCTCTTGTGTGGGGCGCCGGCTCGTGTTATCTGTCTCCTCCGCGCACAGCACGACCCCCCGTCGGTTGTCGGTAGGGTACCGCGCCAGCCGCCCCGCCGCACGGCCCGGAGAATATGGCTTCTGTAGAGACGTCGCGGTGACGGCAGGAGTCACACACACTCACAAAGCACTGTCACGTCTGTTCTGCGCCTCCTGCCCTCCTGGCTGATTTGAACGCGCGCCCTCTTGTCCGTTTCCCCGCGCGGCCCAGCAGCGTTTTGTTGTTCCCTCTCACTTACTTCTAGCGGCCGACACCCGTGCGTGTGACAAGGACGGAGATACGAAAGCGCTCTTCTGAATCCACGCAGATCCTGCAGGGTGAGGCGGGGCCCCTTCTCCCTGCCGCGCCGCGCAGCGCCTCCGGCCATCCAACTCCGAATCGATCTCTGCTAATCCGTTTAATTTTGATTGACCCGCGCCGTGCAAGTTCCCTCTCGCGTCCGTCTGTGGGCGAGGTGGGGCGGGGGAGGGGCGGGGTGGGCGCTCAGAGCCTGCCTCTGCCACGGGGCGGTGCGGGAGGCACGCGCTCTGTTCGTTCGGCCTCGGCCCACGCCCCAATAGCCACGCGCCACGAGCGGGATGTATTTAGAAGTACCGTTCTCCCTCTCTCTCTCTCTCTCTCTCTGGCCATCCCTCTTTCCTTGTCTATATCTACCTCCCTCTTTCTCTCCTTCTCTCCTCCCTCAGCCTACGAATCATGCTGATTACATCGTCGTCAAAAGACTGGCCTTGCCCGCCGGGTCTCCAGCGAGCCTGTAGGTGCCTTCGGGCTTTGAGACAGCAGCCCCCCCCCCCCACGGCTCCAGCCAGGCATGCCAGGCACCAGGCACTGTACGTCATGGAAAGGTGCGGCTCAAAGATAGAAGAATAGCGTCAGATGAAAGAGCTCGGGAAAAATGCAATAGCCTTGGCTCTGTGTATGAGAGATAGGGGAATTATTAATCACGTTGGCATTCCCTGCAACGAATATTTTAAATCATCCTAATCGAGCATGTTGTATCGGTTTCAACAGGACTTTATTTCCTCCTCTTGACAACACCGTGGTACGAACATATGTACAAGTGAGGCGATCAACAAAACAAGCAATGAAAAACAATGTGACAGGGTTGGCATTTACGCTATACTTTCTGTTAGTCTCACTTCCGTTTTAAATTTTCCAAAGATTCCTGTAGCATCGCTATCAGGAAGCGAACGGCGGCGTCTAGACGTGGGCTTGGTCTCCTCGGCATCATCAGAGAGGTCTTCTTCAGGCTCGTCTGGTATTTCGGAGGGCTTTTCTGGCTTATTGTCGGAAGGCTTTTCCGGCTTTTTCTCTGGCGGGGCCGACGGCGCGGCCGGGCCGGCCCCACCGCCGCTCCTGCCCTTGGCCGCCTCCTGAGCCTTCTTCATGGCCTGCTCGAAGGCCTCCTTGGCCTTCATGAACATCTCTCTGCCCCGCTGCATGAACCTCTCAGTGGCGTTCCTGACATCCTCCATGAGGTCTCTCCGGAGGCGCACAGCGCCGCCCGCACTGGCAGGGGACGCGTCACGTCGTCGCCGCCTAACGCCGAGCTCCTTCCCGATGTCCTGGCCGCCCTTCTCGGGCTTGCTCTCCGTCAAGGCGACGTCGTGGTCCTCCTCCACCGACTCCTCCGTGGCGTCGCGCTCGTCCTCGAGGGCGGCGGTTGTGGTCTCGATGGCTCCCGCGGCACGCTTCTCTCGCCTGGGCGCGAGCAGGTCGGCGGCCTCTCCTTGCGCGCCGGTCGGCGCGGCCGCGGGCTCGTCGGGGTCCTCCAGGGGCTCTGACTCCGGCTGCAGAGGCGTGCTCACCATCTTGGCGACGCGCCTGCCGGGGATGTTGTCCATGTCCTCCAGGACGCGAGCGAGGATGGCGGCCATGCCCTTCCGCGGCCGGGGTCGGCTTGGTGGTGATGGGATCCTCCTCAGCCGCGCGCCGGCGGCGCCGCCTACTGCTCGTGCTGCTAGACACCTTGGCGGCGGTCTGAATCACCTTCCCCACGGCGCCCATGATCGTCTCCTTTGCCTTCACGTACACGGGGCTGTCGCCGAACAAATGAGTCCATTTTATCGTTAACCTTCTCGGCGATGTCGTTGGACCGGGACATGATGATCTCCGCCTTGTTCTTGAGGTTCTTCCGCACGTTCTGGATGGCGTCTCTCCTGTCCCGGGTGAGCTCGCGCGCCTCAAGCCCACTGAGAGCGTCGGCGTCTAGATCTGGAAGGCCCTGCTGAGAGGGCTCCATGTCTCCCACCAGACTGGGGGAGGCGCCCAGCTCCCTGAAGGCCTGCACGATCATCCTCGCCACCTGGATGCCACCCTCGACGGCTGCCCTGCCCACTGCCACCCCATCCCTGGCTATGGACACAGCGCCATTGCTGCTCTTCCCCGAGCTGCCGCCCACGATCGCGTTCACGCACCTCTTGACCAGGTCCTTGATGGAGTAGTCCAGAAGGCTCGGCTCGGGTACCACCTCCACCTCGTTATCGTCGGCGCCCTCGGGATCCTCCGCCTCCCTCTTCACGCGCTCCCGGCCGTCGTCCTCCAGCCTTGACTCCAGCTTCCGATGGTCCAGGTCGTTGAAGTCGAGGTCATTGACGGTCTTGCGCTGCAGTGCGTACGGCCGGTATGGCAGCAAAACCTCAGTGGATACTCCAAGGCGGTGATCGAGCGATGCCCGGGCCGCCCGAGACCTTTTCACCGCGGCCGGGTACAGCCACAGATTGAAGTGTGGTGCGTCCCCCGGTGCGGTGGCCGAGGATGCCGGCGCTGCCCGTCGACCCCGACTGCGACCCCGGCGCGACCTTGGCGCTTGGCGTAGCTGCTCGGAGTCAGGGTCCCCCGAGTCCCCGTTGTTGTCGTTATTCGGGTTGTTGATGACGATGATGTTAGGCCGTCGTCTGCCGTATCCGTAGCCGAAGCAGCCGGCCTTGTCGTGGTAGTGGTAATGGCCCCGGGCCCGACCGCCCCCCGAGGGGTCGGCGGGCACGAGCACCTCGGGGGGCGCGGCGGCGTCGGTCCCGGCCCCGGCCCCGGCCTCGGTCTCGGCTCCGGCAACGTCCCCGGCAGGCGCCAGGCCCTTGTCCGCCACGTCGTTGTCGTCGTCCTCGGCGGCCAGAGTCTGCTTGTTTAGATCACCCACCACCTGCTGCTGCTCACCGCTCGACTCGTCTGCAACAGAGGTGCGAGTGAGAGAGGCCGGCGGCCGGCGGCCCGGGTCGCGCCCGCGACAAGTGGCACGCTTCCTAACCTTATATCTCTCTTTGGCTGCCTTGCGTCCGTCTTGCTCCCGCCGCCCCGCCGCCCCGCCGCCCCCGCCATCCCCGCCGCCCCTACCACCCGGCACCCCTCCTCTGCCTCCGAGACGGGTCGGCCCGGCGCACCTGCACCGCCTCCCCTTCCAGCACCTCCCCCGTGCGCGCGTGCGCCGGCCTGAAGTCCGTCCTCTCGTCCTCCAGGACGTGCCAGCGGACCCCTCCCGCCCCCTGCATGCCGTCGGCCTCGGTATCGCCCAGCGCGGCGGAGACTGCTGCCCCCGGCGGTCCACCACTAGGGTAGCGGCCCCGGAACGACCCGGGCATCCCTAGGCCTAGAGGCCCACCCCTCTGCCCCGCGTAATCCTCCCCGGAGCCCTCGCCGGTCTGCCCTTGCCCTACCCGCAAACGCCACTGGACCTCCTCCCCGCCCCTGCCCTGCTGCCCCTCCGCGGCCCCGAAGAGGTTGCCTCGTCCACGCTCCAGGTGTGATTTGATTTTCGCCTCCACCTCGGCGCGGTCGGCCCTCCCTGCCCCGAGGTAGGCCTCTCCCGGCCCATCCAACTCTCCCTGGCCCCGACCTCGCACGCCCAACTGCCTCCTCACGGGCTCCCCCAACGGCTCCATACCTACAAACTCTCCAGACTCTCCGATCATAGGGACATCCCAGGCGCCGCCCCCGCCCTCCGCGATCCGCGTCGATCCCTCGGCCCCCATGCCCCGGGCCATCCCGTCCGCCACCCCCGTGGCCGCCCCAGCCGCCAGGTCCCGTCCGCCCTGAATGACGTCCCCGATGGTCGCCGCCCCGGCGCCCAGGCCTAAGCCCAGGCCTGCGCCCAGAGCTGCCCCGAGGCCGAAGGCAGCCCGGCCCCCTGGTCGCCGAGTGGTACCCTCGCCCCAGCCGAACTGAACGTCAACGCCACGCCCAGCTAAGCGCGGCACACTCGATGCGCCCCGTCTATGGCCGCGCATTCCTCTCATTCCGCGGAACTTTACGTCTCTCACGTCAACCTCACCTCCTCCCATTCGGCCATGCAGTTCTCTGGGGCCGGAGAATTTGATTTCTCCCTCCTGACCCCTGCCCTCTGCTCTCCCCCTTCCCCTCATACTCCCCTCAACCTCACCCCCTCCCATTCGGCCATGCAGGTCTCTAGGACCGGAGAATTTGAATTCTCCCTCCTGACCCCTGCCCTCTGCTCTCCCACTTCCCCTCATACTCCCCTCAACCTCAACCCCTCCCATTCGGCCATGCAGGTCTCTGGGGCCGGAGAATTTGAATTCTCCCTCCTGCCCTCTGTTCTCAGCTCTTCCCCTACCCCTCATACTCCCCTCCAACTCAACCCCTCCCATTCGGCCGTGCAGGTCTCTAGGACCGGAGAATCTGAATTCTCCCTCCTGACCCCTGCCCTCTTCTCTTCCCCTTCCCCTCATACTCCCCGGCCCCGCTCTAGAGAACTTTATGTTCCCCTCTTGATTTCCATTTTCACCAGTTCTACCATGCATGCCCTCTCCTCCTCTGCCCCTCCCCTAACTCCACGCTCACTCCGGGCAGGGAACCTGAGCCTAAGCGGACTCCACCACCGAGCATACCTCCTAGTGTTCGTCCTAAATCACCTCCCGGCATCCCGCCTGACATGTCAAACATACCCCTCATGTTCTTCCCCAGGTCTCCTATTCCAGACGGTATTCCGGGAATTCCTAATGACTTATTACCAAACATACCCCCAAGCCTTCCGAGCCCGCCCATGGGCCCACCGGACATTTTGAACATACCTCCGAATCGCTTCCCCATATCGCCTAAACCAGGCATGCCGGGTAAGCCCTGTCCCATAGCACCTCCGGATATGTTCCCGAACATTCCTCCCAATCTCCCCAGCCCTCCCATCGGCCCTCCCGACATGTTAAACATACCCCCAAGTCTGCCAAGCCCGCCCATAGGCCCTCCTGACATGTTAAACATCCCCCCAAACCTCTTGCCCAGATCGCCGAGACCCGAGGGCATGCCAGGCAACCCTCTTCCGAGCCCGCCCATAGGCCCTCCTGACATGTTGAACATCCCCCCGAGCCTCTTGCCTAGATCGCCGAGACCCGAGGGCATGCCAGGCAGCCCTCTTCCGAGCCCGCCCATAGGGCCCGCCGCCCGACATGTTAAACATCCCCCCAAGTCTGCCAAGCCCGCCCATAGGCCCTCCTGACATGTTGAACACCCCCCCGAGCCTCTTGCCCAGGTCGCCGAGGCCCGAGGGCATGCCGGGCAGCCCCCTGCCGAGCCCGCCCCCAGCCGTCATATTCCCAAACATGCCGCCTATTCTTTTGCCGATGTCCCCGGCGCCCCCCGCGGAGCCCAGCGCGTCCCTCATCCTGGTGGCAATGTCGCCCAGCGGCCCGGGCAGCAGGTCGGCCCTCCGCGGCACGCGCGTCCCGCGGCCCTCGCCTCCGCGCCCCTCATGACCCGCCTCACCCTCACCTTCTGCGGCCCGGACCACCCTCGGCGACAGGCCGGCGAGCTGGCGTTGGGACAGGCTCGGCGTCGCACCTGAAAGGACAGACGAGGGTAGGCTTAGCATCAGTAGGGGGAGGCATTCGCTTTTTTTTTTTCGGTCAAGCAGGTCAGTGCAATTAAAATGTCGACTATCTTACCTGTATCGCTTGTGGCCTCATGTCTCGTAATTGCACCCTGAAAGCAAAGTGTGCTTAAAAAGTGACTAGTTGACGGGCTGTGAATTCCCGGTACTGCATTTTGTTGCATGTCACAGAATCGACGATGGAGTTGAAAAGAAAATAGAAAAAAATATAATAACTCTGACCTGTGCGGCGCACAGGACGACGGCCAGGAGGAGGAGGAGGGCGGCGACGGAGCCCCGCGGCGCTGGCATAGCTGCGCGCCTCGCTGTGCGCTGTAGTGCCGCAGCGGTTAGCACGGCGAGCTCATGGCAGCCGGGCTGAGCTGGGCTGCTGGAGCTGGAGAGGACACGACGAGCTGCGAAGCGTCGAGCCGGGCAAATGGCGCCGGAGTGAACGAGGAACGAGGCCCGGGAGTGCAGCAGGTGAGCCCGGCAGGCGCGTCAGGCCCGGCCCCGGCCCCGGCGAGGGCGTGGGCGGCGACAAATGGAGGTAGTGTCCTCTCAGGGCCGGGAGCGTGAACTTCGCACAATCCCGCGCACACCCACGCGCGCCTAGCCGCGCTCTGCTATAATACGGTACACCCGACAAGTACAATGTCACAGCACTGCGCAGCGCCAGAGCTGTCAGCCAGCAGATATATGAGACGTCGCGTCAACCAGGTGTCAGTGCGTGTGATAGCAACAGTGCCGAAGCAGCAACCCCAAACTAAGTTTTCACGAGAAAACATATCTATTAAAACATGCGCATTAAAGGAAATACACAGCGGCAAGCCGATTACCCGCGGTTGGGCTGCGCCGCGGAGCGTGGCATTTCACTTTTGGCCGTGGGCAAAGCGGCAGCAGGCACACGTGTGCCCCGTGTGCCCAGTGTGCCCTGCCCCCACCGTGTCCACGAGGGGTCCAGCGCATAAATCGACGCAATCATGACGCGATGGCGTATAAATTAGCCCCGGCTCAAGGGTAAGCGCGGCCTGTTTGGCCGGGGGTATAAAAAAAAATTGAAACCGAGTGTACACATCAAGTAGTTAATTTCCGGCTTTGCGTCCGGAGCCCTATCCCCCGCCTCTCCCCGCCACCTCCTCTCTGTCTCTCTCACTCCTTTACATACTCCTCGCAGCGCGTTGGAGGGACAAGTTTACTCTTTACACGCAACATAGAGCCATAGCTCCCTTCGAAATAAAAACATCAAAAGGTTTCAGTCCCCGTTTTCTTGGCCGCGGTGGTGCGGCGGCGCGAGGGTAGTTCCGGAGGGCGGCAGGAGGTGCGCGAGCGCTCTGCGTGTCCTGAGAGCGGCTGCCCCTTCTGCCCGACCAGCCCGACTCGACTCGGCCCGACGCGCCGACAGTGCGGCTTATTTTCCGCACCATCTGCTACTCGTTGTCAGCAGTCGATATAACGGCGTGGCTGCAGCTGTATTGCTGGCAGAGAGCGAAGCACAGCGGGGCATATATAGGCCCCTGCGAAGCGGCCGAAAAGTTGTTTCAAAGGCAAAGTATGCACTTCATTGGATTTCCATGCACGTTCCATGCGCTGAAACAGCAGACAGTTGGGCGTAAAGGCTCGAGAGGGGGAGGCGCTCTGCTAGCGTGAGGGGGTATGTGGAACAGGGAGAGAGAGAGAGAGAGAGAGAGGAGAGACGGGGGTGAAGGGGGAAGAAAGAGAGCACCGCAGCGCTGCGACGCCTCTGTGCCCGCAGGGTACAACAATCAGAGATGTGTCGTGACGGCGTTTGAATTTTTCGCAGCAGGAGCGGAGCGTTTCCTGCGCTGCTCGCCCACCTCTTGGATCCTGGTTCTCTGCTCTCTCTCTCTCTCTCTCTCTCTCTCTCTCTCTCTCTCCTCTCTCTCTCTCTCTCTCTCTCTCTCTCTCTCTCTCTCTCTCTCTCTCTCTCTTACTCGTTCCTTTTGGGACTGCGGGAGTCATGTATCAGAGGTGCCGGGCGGGACGGAGCGGGGCGCCTCCTCTTTGGCAGTCTTCGTCTTGGAGACGATCACACTCTCGTCTTGGTGGGTCGGGTCGGGCAGCAGAAGGCCTTTCCTTTCCCTTACCTGCCCTGCTTTGCGCGAAGGGGCTAAGCTAAGGGGCTCTGTGACCCGCTTGACCCAGCACGCCCAGCAGCGTGCGGTTTGTTTGAGCCGGTCCGGTCCAGGCGGTGGTTTGGTCCCCAGCATGGGTGGACTACCACCCGCCCGAGGCGCCCTGCTTGTGCACACCCCCGACAGGCCCGCCCTGCGCCGCCCCGCCACGCACCGAGGACTCTTGGCCGTGACCTTTCAAGGTGCGCCCCCGCCCCGCCCCGCCCCGACCTGCTGGCCTATAACCCTCAGCAGCACGAGGGCGACGAAGCGTGCTGGGGGCCGCAGGCGGGGCCGGGCGGGCCGCTCTCTCGGTGGAGCGATGAAACCGAAGCGGGCGGGTGACAACAACAGCTTGATATTTCATCGTTGTGGAAGGTGAGTTATGGCGCTCCGCTCCGCGCCGCTCCCTCTCCCCACTGCCGCCACGGCCCGGCGCGCCCCAGCCGGGCTCAGGGCTCAGGCCCGCCCGCTCACTCTGGGATATGATTGCCCCGGGGCCGCAGTAGAGGCGGGCTCTACGAAAAGGAAACGGAAGTCACTCTTGCTCTACCCGCTCTCATGTGTCACTTACGGCCCTGGCCGGGCCGCGGGCGGGCCGCGGGCGGGCCGCGGGCGGGCCGCGCGCCCCATCTTTGGGCGGGTTGGCGTGCCGCGATGATAGACTCCCGCCCGCTCCCTCTCTCCATCTCACTCACTCCCGTTCCGCCCCGCGTCGCGTCGACGCCGGGTGTAAGTTCGCACGAAGCGGTAAGTACCGCGGCGTGCCATGGCGTCGCGCTGGCTTCCCGTAGCAGCCGCCACGCCCCGCGCCCCGTCTCTCCCCACCCCACCACGACCGATTCAAAATGGGGACGGCGTCGTCGTGAACTTGGATGGACCAGCGAGTCTGCTGGCTGCCAATTATTTCCCTCACCGTCATAGGTAGTTTCGGCGCGCGAGCGCGGCTCAAAGTTTTGCGGCGCGATAATTACTTTTCTGGCCCTCGCTTCATCAGTACGGCGTGTATATAGAGGGGGAGGTTCGTATAGAGCGAGGCGGGACTGGGCGGAGCAGTCCGTCTGCGGCCAGGCGCAGGCACGCGGTCCTACATCCCATCATAGTTCATTTCCATCGGAATGAATGGCGCTGTCGTCGACGAGTTGGCTCGCGAGTTGAGCGCGGCCCGGGCCCGGGGAAGGGAAAGGGAAAGGAAAGGGAACGGAAGGGGGGGGGGGGAGGGAGCGTCTCGACAACCTCCTCTGCCGCCCCTAACACACGAGACCCGGCCCGCCCTCGCTCCACCGCCTTCGCCCGCACAACTTTCTTATTTCGCGCGCCTTTTGTCCGCCGTCGGAACAGAAGAGGGAATGCGGTGAAGTTGACTACCCGACTGACTCGACTCCTTGCAGCAGCTGCTGCGGGGCCAAGTTGAGAAGAGTGCTCGGAGAGGATGTTCGGACCTACCTTCCTGGTTCTCACCGTATCTCCACTTCAGCCAGCAGCGTTTAGGACAGGGGGCGGGGCAGGGCGGGGCGGGGCGGGGCGGGGCAGGGCGAGGCGGGGCGGGGCGGGGTGGAGAGGGATGGGGCAGGGCTGGGCGGCCCCCGCAGCCACGGAGAGGCGGAGGGGTTGCCGTTGCCGTCCCGCCCCTAAAGCCGCGCGCGCCACCCCCCTCTCAATTTTTGAAGCACCCTGTTCTTTCTCGACGCGTTCCGAGTGTACTTACTTGTGCTTGCGTTTTCTGAAAAGCAGGGACCGGGGTTGGGGGGGAGGGGGCCTCTCTGACTATATTCCATGTAAACATAGCATTTTTCAATTTTAAACATTCCACGTATTCCAAACATTATCTATAAAATACAAATTATTCAATGAATTTACCTATTCTATATTTTAAAAATTTTCAAAAAAAGAAATTCATGTTTACCCCGTTAATCACCTGCGCCTCCAGAAATCCTTCCGCCCTACGCCTGACTGCTGGGGAGCGCGCTTCTCCACTCTCCACCAGTTGGGACATCAGCGGCGAGGAAATAGATGGTGCCTTGCCCGGGCTGCGTTGCATGTAGGTAGTCGAGAGGCACCCGGAGTGCGGGCGGGTCGCGCATACTTCTAGAAGTCAACGGAGTTTTGGAAAAAAAAGGATAAAAAGCCTTTATGCTATATGGAATAAGTTCAAAATTTTTCACTCAAAGTATTCCACTTATTCCGGTGCATATTTCAAAACTTCCGTGTAAAACTACAATTCAAGTGGTCGCGACTCCTAGGAGAAAATTCTCCTCCGTAAAAACTACCCCACCCTCAGCTTAGACAATATTAGCCGCTGGTCGCTCCTCCTCTGACTTGGCCGGCTGGCTTGCTGCTGGGTCCGGGCCGGGGGCGCCAGGCTCCAGCTCCAAGCCTCGTTACTCCCGGCCACGGCGGGGCGGGCTCAGGGTGCAGGCGCGCTGCGAACGGCGCGTCGCAGCGAGGAATAGAAACAAACTGGGAGCTGTAAAAGATGTTAAGGCGGCGGGGCGTGGCTCAGTGGCTCAGGGCGGCTACGGCGTGCGAGCCCAGCCCAAGCCAGGATCACTTTGTATTCAGAGCCCGCCCCCGCCCCGCGGCCCTGTCCGCCTGGCCGGCGCGCGCCCGGGCGGGGCGCGGCGGGGCGCTCATGTTGTGAGCTCGTAGTTAGCCTTTAGTTACGTGGCGCGGGGGATGGCGGCGGGGTTGGAGACAGGAAGCGGCGGGTGGAAACGTGAGGGGGTTAGGAGGGGCCTTTGGATCAAAAGGACCTAGTAGTAGTAGGGAGAGTAGGGATTTAAAGCCTGGTAATATTACCGGTAAGATATGGTAATTTACCGTATTTTACGGTTATATTACGCGAAGGACGGTAATATTGGTAATATATGGTAACATTCAAAATACTTATGTTTTGCTAAATCTGGGCTTTGAAACTATGTTTTATGATCAATGCGCCTGAATTTGGGTGCACGGCGTACGCGCTTGCAGCCCTTGCCCCTCCCTAGGCCACGAAAGGCCAGGGAAACACCCTTACGCCCACATCTTGTGAGGGTGTGTGTGTGTGTGTCAAGGGAAGCTCTGTCGTATCGTTTTGCACGCAAGTCGTTGTCGTTTGTGTCAGTTAATTGAGTATGGCGTCAAAACACCGAAAGGGAATGTATACAGTGTCATATCCCAGCTAAAAATTTCTTTGAAAATGTTTTGCAAATTTTGAAGTAGATGGGGCTTTGCAGGTTGTAAAACATTTCTTTGCAATTGCTCAGCGATACTCTGTTCTTTCAGAGGAATATCTTAAAACCTGAATTTACAACTTTGTAGACCTGATAGCAAAGTAGATTCTTAGCAGTTTAAGAAGCATTCAAGTTCGTTTTAGGAATATAACAGTGTGTTTTAAACTTAGTTATACGATTCTAAGCAGTAAACTGACTCGTATCAGAAAACACAGGATACGTCGGACCGGACAGCCCGGAATTTTCGTACCATTATTTCCCCATTTACAAGCTTTAATTTCTATTTTACATGAGTAAAGACCTATCATTTGGTGCTAAACTACTGACTCATCTCTTAAAATTGTTAAAATAGTCATAGAACTTTCACAAAATACCTCACACATTGAAAACAAGATATATTTGCTGTTTTTTGAATATTACCAAATATTACCTAAAATTACCGTAATTTACGGTAAGTTACGGTAAATTACCGAACAATTTTATATTACCGGTAATTTTAAATCCCTAAGGGAGAGGGCAGCAGGAGGGGTGGCGGAATCTGCGCCGAGCAGAGTCACAGGTACCGGCGGGGTGGGACCAGCCCAACCCGGCCCAGCCCGGCCGCACAGGGGCTGCAGGACTGCAGCCGACCTATTCCGAAGAGTGCTCTCCTCTCGCCTTGTCTCACTCGCACCTGTACGGCACACACCTTGAGTGCGGATGAGACAGAGCGAGGGGAGCGCTCTTCGGCTGGAGGGGGCCGCAGGACCGCAGGACAGAGCTGGGCTGGGCTGCCGTTATCATCGGGACAGCTCATGCATCTGGCCTCGACACGCCGTACAGTACAGTGCAGTCTGGCGGGGAGGAGGGGAGGGGTGGGGGCGAGGCGACCGGAGGAGACACTCGGGCGACATTATGTCCAGGAGCGCGCTGAAAGGGCGAGGCGAGGCGCTGCCGGGCCGGGCCGGGCCGGGCCGGTTCAGGGGGTGCGGCGTGGCGCGGCGTGGCGGACATGTTGGGACGGTGCTTTGAATACAGAGCGTCCCGGGCGTGGCGTGGCGGGGTGGCGGGGCGTCGCGGAGAGGAAGGAGGGATCGTCCCACCCCCTCTCTGTCTGTCTGTCTCTCTCTCTCTGTCTCTGTCTCTCTCTCTCTCTCTCTCTCTCTCCACGCCCGTTACGAGATAAGGCTCGGGTCGGGGCCAGAAGGTACCACACGGGGAATGGATTCCGAGAGCTCTTCCCCGCGACTGACTGTGTCACTGAGTGGGGAGCGAGAGAGTCCCTCCTCACTCTCTCGATCTGCCCGTCGCCACGCGAGAGCGGAGGGAGAGGGCCCGCAGATCTCAGAGCGAGTCGAGGCGGCCTTACGCTAGGTGGGGCATTTTGACATGGTCTCGAAGTACTTTTGTGGGAATGTGAAAGTAGTGACGAAAAAACATTTGGCCTAAAGTTGTTGGTGATGGTGGCCCTGCCCTCCAGGGTGACTCAGCAGGCTCGCCAGCGCTTCTTAATCCCTGACCCTAGGGCCGTGCTGACGCGGCCCCCTCCCCCCTCCCCCCAACCCCCACCCGCACACCCCCCCCCCAACCCCCACCTGCAGGTGTTACTGTCACCTCGCTCCCGCTGCCCCGCGAGGCAGGCACCCCGCTGCCAAAGAAATTTGGTAGCGGGTAGCGCCTGCAGGGCGAGCACGAGGGTAAACAACTCTGAATTTTGGTGTACAAATTTATTAATTTTTTAGTGAATTTTTTTTGAATTTTCGTGAATTTCGGCTAGAATTTTTCCGATTATTTTTTGTGAATATTTCTGAATTTTCCTGAATTTTCCTGATTTTTCCTGCATTTTTCAGAATGTCCCAGAATTTTTCTGAACTAGGGTTGCAAATCTAGGAATTTTTTCCTAGAGGCGTACAAAAATTTTAGACTTGTTTCCCGCTCGGGTGAGCACTTGGAGAGCAGACGTGCGCGTCCAGCTGGTGGTTGCTCACCTTCCAGGCGCTCCTCTTGAGCTGGCACCCCGAGACCACCGAGACGGGAGGCACGAAGGGTGGCGTGGCTATCGGGTAGCGCCTGCTGGTTAGGCAGACCTCATGCAGCAGTGCGTCCAAGGCCGAGGCTTGCCTACCTCCCAGGCGTCCCGGACCGGGGGAAAAAAAGGGATACGGAGGGAGCGAGGAATAACGACGCCGGTCACGATGACATGCTCAGTTGAAATTTATTTTTCGTGTGTAACTAAATGTCTAATAGAGAAAAGTCAATACTCGTCGCCTTTGTCCAGCAATATTCGTCGCCGTGAGTTCAGAAAGAAAAAGAGGCCCACAGACAAGAGCCGCGCACCTCACAAAATGTAACGACGGTCACATGACAAGAAAGAGAAAAAGATTGCGTTTCAGGGCTCCTTAGGTTTTCGTTGTCCTCTGCGCAATCTTTCAGGTGCCGTCACTGGAAAAACAAATGTGACATGTGTCACATGTTATGATGCATTCTCAGGAGGAAACGTTTTTTGATGCATTCCTCTCCATGCAAAAGGATAGGGGCATCACAGAGAGTATGCAGCAAGAAACGTTTGCTACGGAGAGTGCAGCAAGAAACGTGACACATGTAACGTTATTTTTCTCAGTGTTTTTAACGTCTGTTTGCCAACCGATAGTATATTGGCTTTTAATTTGCTTAAACATTAAAATTAAAGTTAACTTAGCCCTGGTAGTAAAAAAAACCGTTTCAAGTAATCTAGGTTACACTTTTCTCCTACGTGGCGTGAGAACAATGGGAGAATTTCAGACGGGCGCCGTTAAGTGCGGAAATTCTCCGGACGCTTGAGAGGGAGAAGTATCACAGATTCGCATTGACATGCAAGATTTTCCGCCCGTCCAGTGGGAGCCTTTGCAGCATTAGTGATGTATTTAAACTGAATGGGGATGTAGATCGAGAACCCTCTGTGACGAGAAGTAGTGCGAGTAAGCAGCATGTTTTCATAGTCTTTAGAAACTGACACAGTTTATTTTCTTATCTTCAAGTAATATTTATAGGCCAAAATAAATATTGAAAGTAAGATTAATATGCATAAGACCCGTTCTCACCAGTTTTCCACGGTTACCAAAAATGCCCAAGTGAGCCTTGACGTGATGATTTTTCAAACGAAAGAATGGGTTTAGAAGTGCATCTTCAATCAGATTGTTGCAAATGAATAAAATTTTACGATTAAAAGTTGTCAAGCCTGGCTCTATTTCATTGAAACGTAAAAAAGATTTTTTTTTGGTATTTTTGTGCACTTTAAAGTGCAGTTATTTTAAAGGGGGGAAAAGGCGGAGAGAGAAGGTTTTGGCCTTGCAGCTATACGGGCATTTTCTTCTTTACATCAGTAGCTAACGCTCCACTAGTCATGTATCAGCACCCAATTTTCTTACACTGTATCTATGTCCGATTTTAGTCTCATTAAAAATAATTGATTTTGTAGGGTTTTGGGGTTTTATACAAATCAGTTTCCGTCACTTTTGGGAGTGGTGTGTAGAGGGGAATCATGTGCCGTATGGGCGCATGTATAGGTTGGGAGTTGGGAGTCTTGCTTTCTGGACTTTGTGATTCGCTGTGAATTTGGGCTCAGGCGTTGAGAGCTATATTCCCTGCGGGAGCGCGAGTCAAAGTGGCGTCAAAAGCTTTAAAGTGACGGCCAATGCCGCGGTATATATTCCTCTTTCTCTACAAGAATTCAGCATAACTTTGACGTCACTTTTGACGCCATTTCGACCCGCTATGGAGCTCACCCGGAACGTACCGGAGACCGGCCTGTTCAGTGTTCACCTGCGTTTGGTGACCCGGCCGGCTCCGCTGGGGAAGCGTTGCGCTGCAGGCTGATTCCGAAGATCGCTCTTGTACCTCCGTCCTCGTCGCACGCATGGCAGTGCCCAGTGTTGGGGGTGGCAAGGATCCGTGAGTGGGACAAGGGCGGAGGCGCAAGAGCGATCTTCGGCATCACCCTGCTGGGCTCCGAATCGTTGCCATGTCCTTTGCCGTGTCCGTATCCTGAACGGCTCGCATCCGGTGCCGTGCGGCGCTGTGCAGCGTGGCGAGCTCCATCTGTCCAGCAGACCGGAGCACCGACCAGCAGCACTGCACCACTCCACTGCTCCATTCCAGTCCGCCGCGCGGCGATACTCCGGGCCGCAGAGACTCCGCGTCGCGTCGTGCGGGCCCCTGCTGAAGCTGGAGGCCGGGCCGGGCCGGGCCGGGCGCGGGGCGCCTCGCCGCGGCGCCACTACGAGTTGTCGCCCGTCGCCTCCGTCGCGACCGACTTGCCGTCGCTCGTCGAGTCCACCCTGGGCTTCTTCGGGTTGCCTTTGAGGCACGGCACTATCCTCTCGATCTCGGCCCTGGAGGCGGGACAGGTGCAGCGCAGCGGTGGCGATCAGTGAGAGGGGGGAAAGGGTGGTGGAGAGAGACTCGGAGACTGGGAGGTGTCTATACTCGCCACGCGAGAAGCGCACGGGTGGGCTGGTTTACGAAGGGTCCCTCACTATAAATTCAAGCATACCGATTTAATAGTTGTTGTTTTTCGTGATTTTCTTGATTTTTACAGATTTTGTCTGATTTTGTCTCAATTTTATTTCTTGACTTGACCGCCTTTTTGTTTACTTTTAATAGTGCGCACATTTTTTTTATTTTTTTATAAAGTGAAGTCCTCCTTGGTAATGTCAGCCTGAGTACGGCGAGTTGGCGCCTCTCTCGCTCTCTGAGTCTCTCTGGGAATGGGGCGAGGGTGGCAGATGCAACCAGCCTTCGTCATCTGCTATGTGGGTCGTACGACACTCACCTGAACCGTGGGTGGTTGAGCGCGTAGATCCACGGGTCTATGCAGGAGACGGCCTTGCAGGTGATGGCGGGAATCATCGTCACCACCGGCGTCAGGAGGCTCCTGCAGAGGGACAGAATAATGGACCGATATTCAGGCTGATACAGGGAGGCGAACGTACTCGCCGAGCACGAACGCGCTGCTCACCTGTCACCGAAGGCGCCCGTCAGGGCGACCACGGCGTACGGGGTCCAGCCGACGATAAACATAAAGAAAATAGTGAAGGCGATCTTGGCGATCTTGATCTCGGCCGACTCCTTTTCGGCGTCCGCGTTGCTCTGCAGGCTCTTCATGTTCATCTTCTTGGCCTGGGCCGCGAGCATGGCCGAGTGCTCGCGCACCTTGCCGTACAGCTTCGAGTAGAACACGGTGATGAGGGACACGGGGATGAAGTACGCCCACGTGAAGATGGTGGCCATAAAGAAGCGGGTCTCGTCGCCCTCCGTCAAGAAGTCGAAGGAGCACGAGGTCAGGAAGCCCTCGGTGACGTACTTGGAGCCCAGCACCCGCACCCAGGGGATGATGGAGAAGGGCATCGCCCAGAGCCACGCGAAGAGGGCGAGGGCCGTCGTCTGCTTGCCGGACATGCGGCCGTCGATCGGGAACGCGATCGTCCTTGGGGCGAGTGAGAGTGGATCAGACATTTCAAGCCGTTCAAGAGAATTTTCTTTAATAATATTTCCGAGTGAAAACAAAGTGAGGGTTTGGGTAGGTGTGCCGTCGAGTATCGACTGCCTACGGCGGTGCCTCACCTGTATCTGTCAAAGGCGATGATGGCGTTATTCATGGAAGACCCCATGCCACCAACAGAGCCAAAAAACCCGTATATGTCGCAGCCCGTCTCCCAGCCTACGAAGTAGCCCGACACTGAGTTGACGACGAACCAGGGAATGTTGACGAACATCATAAGGTCCATGCCGACCTGGTTTACGATCAGGATGTTGGAGGGCGTGCGCAAGCTTTTACACCTGCGGTGGACAGGAGTTCGTTGGGTGAGAAACTCTGTCGCGCGCGGCTTACTTTACCTCGGCCACGAGCAGGGGGGAGACACCCACGTGAAGAAGGCGTAGGCGACGAGCCCGTTCCCGATGAGGGAGGAGAACATGAGGAAGATGTAGACCATGGCGAGGCCCAGGTGCCAGTAGATGCTCACGGCCTCGAACTGCCGCCAGTGCGGGTGCACGATTTCCATGTGCTCCGCGGGGACGTTCCACCCGAGCATCTGCCTCTCCCTGGAACAGGCGCCTCCATAAGGTTTTCAACCACCCTACCGGTCCGGCGGGGACTGTAGGCCCGACACTTACGACGAGTCTGCCGTCCTGGCCATGGCCACGGTGAGGTGCCATCCCGACCCCGCGGCCGGGTGTGCGACAGACTCGTTTGACAGACGCATCCTCGTTGGCAGGGGGCAGGGCCTCGCCTAGCGCACTCCGCGCTGCAGCAGCGGGCGGTGGGGGCGCCGCTCTAGCGCCGGCTCTAGCGCCGCCTGGGCCCGGGGCCCCAGGAGCATCTCTGAGCGTCTGAGCGGGCCGGACTGACCCGCTCCCTGACCGCGGACCCCGCCACGCCCCGCCACGCCCCGCCAAGCCCCAGCCCGCCGTGTGCGCCGGGTGAGGGGAGCGGCCGCCACCAGGGCTCAGCTACGGGGCCGGGGCCGGGGCCGGGGCCGGGGCCCGGGGCTAGGTCGCAGTGGGGCGCCGCGCCGGCACGGGGCGGCGCGGGGCTCTCCTTGTCAATTAAGGGAGACCTCCAACAAGCCTGCAATCCGCTTGCGCGGGGTGGAGAGAAGGGAGAAACAGAGAGAAAGACGACGTTAAGTCAGACAGAGAGAAAATCGAGTTGCACGAAACGGCAAACGCGACCAGCCGACTGATTCAGAAGGCTCGCTTTTCTCGCTCGATCCTTGTTGCATTCATGAGGCACCACCATGCTCAAAATAGGGGAACACCGTGGGGAGTGCGACGAGGGCGGGCGTTACCAGAGCCATCTCCTGAACCAGTCGGCGGAGAGACGTGGGACGACGGGGCGGTGCACCTCGGGCAATCAGACCAAGAGGGGAATGTTTAAATAGAACCCGCAAGGACGGGGGTGTTGCGGGGGTCAGGGGCTGTGACGGGGCTGAGGGGGCTGTTCACCCGGGCTCGGGGCCGGGGTCGAGCCCGGGCCCAGGGGACTCTCCGCAACAAGGCGAGTGGTGTTGTTTCTTAGCGTTGCTTTGCAAATGAGATGCTGTGCTGCGCGGCCGCTACCGTGCCACCGCGCCGGACATCACCCCAGCACCACGGGGCAGGTGGCAGAGGACAG
>JAHWGI010001425.1:36844-129817 GCA_029379305.1 Frankliniella fusca
ATGTTTCTGTTTAGTCGACCTGTTCCGATAACGGCCCTATTTTTTTTAATGATGGTGGGAGTGAGGTGGCCCTTCGCCGACTACGCTGTCTCCGATTTTGTTTTCCTTCGTTCTCAGTTCTGAGCCATCGTAGACCCTACATCGCAGCGAGCCGATTTTTCTCCATAAGATGTTCTGTGGTGTAGGCCTAATTACATGCAGCTCAGACTTACCTCGAGACAGAAATCGTAAATAATATGCGATGCGTCGAAACAGCGTCTGCCGGTCATTCTCACTTTGACCCGATAAATAAAATATAAATGTCGAAAATTAGAAATGCATACATATCCTACGCCACGTATAATTTTATAAGGATTGAGAATCAGTCCTCGTTAGTCGATAATACTGTACGATTAGCTAAAGAGAAGCGGATAAAAAACATCGTACACAAAGAGGCTAAAGTGCACCGGTTTTCTGTTTTCCTTAATGTGAGAAAACCACAAGCTTATAACACTGAACACTACTGGATAATACATCTTCAAACACGCCATCGTGCATTTCACTTTGATTTTGTGCACAAAACTCACTTTAAGTAATTTTACTTAAATAGATAAATCACTGTGTCACCAAACTCCGTTTGAGGCGAATCCGATCGGTGCCGTCTGCACCGGACGCTCAGTGGATTATGAAAAATTCAGCGCGCGGAGCAGCTTTGTTTACTTTTATCCTCAGTCGTCGGCTGCTGTGGTACGCGTGTGTGGTTATAGAGTCTGTTTTTAACTTTATTGTTTAGAGTTTATGAAAACTTTTTAATCTGTACGGTGAGTGTCCTGCTTGTTATGTTTCCTGTAAAATGTGGCTGGCCGGTAGGCATAGAGTGTTATTTCTTTTTTGCTTTAACAGGAAAGATGAGTGAAGATCTTTTTGGAAGCGATCCAGATGAACCTGCAGCCGTGCTGACTCCTTTGGAGTTCAGTGGAGTTAGTGGAGCTTCATCATCTCCGGGTCGCCAAAGCAGGCCCCTGACCCAGCAGGAACCCTCTGCACTAGCTGCACAGACAGTAGACTCAACACCTAATGCTGCGTGCAAGGTATGCTCAAATTAAAACTATCACGGTTCTCAAAACTTGGTCTGTCTTACTTAAAATTTTATTTTATTTTTTAGCTGTATCAATGCTCCAAATGTAAGAAAAAAACAACTTACAAAACATTTCGGGGTTTTAAAAAACACATGATCGAGAAGCACAGCATTGTTGTCAGCGATGATACAGAGATTCGCACTCAAGCTTCTGTGCCTGACCCCAGACCTCAAGCTTCTTCATCTAGACCCCCTCAGGTATGCTTATTAACACTAATTGTCTGGTATTTTTTTGTTGGTTTGGTTACTAACTTTCATGTTTCTTGCAGTCTTTTGTGTGCTCTGAATGTCATGCAGAACTGCAAACCAAACGAGGCTTTCTGCACCACCGTGCTTCTCATCGAATAAAAGGTACAATTTTATTCCCCCTTGTCGTTTATTTCCTTCTGAAGCCCTTTCATGAAGTATCTTTTCTATGACTTCCAGAGGCAAACCAGAGAAAGCCGAATGCTTCAGAGTTTCTGGAAGAGGCTTTGTTGTCCACAATGGACAAAATAACTGAAGAAATTTTGGCAGAGCCAGCATACGCAGAAGGAAAGACAAAAATACTTGAAGAGTTTCATTCTAAAAAGAATACACCAGAATGGGAAGGGTTTGTGCACGAACTTTCCAATAATATTTGCAGTTTTGTGTTGGATGACAAACCAACCAAACTACTTCCGATGAACCAATATGAAACGGCGCAAACAATGCTAAATGTTTATCTGAACAGTAAAAATTTAGAATTAAGGGAAAAGTTTATCGCAGTATGTGTAAATGCAGAAAATGTTTTTATTAATAGACTTATATTTAGAATTGCCACTAAGTTGCTGTCTCATATTCAAATTTGGGTTGTAAAGAAGATGAGCTCTACTGCCTGCACTGAAATGCCTACAGAGCACTCACAAGAAATGAGTGAACTAGAAGAAAAAAACTTCTCTGTAGACCTTGGTAATTTTCTTAGGAAAAGGTTCAAAAAATATAGGGGTGAAAAAGATGTATACTGTGCTTGTATTAAAGAAACTTTTGTGGATGGTGAACACCCCATCAGTAAATTTGATTTTCTCAATGAGAAAAATTGGTTCTCAGGAGAAGAGAAGTGTATTGTTCCAAGTGGAAGAGCCCTTGAATTTTTTAAAGAAGTTGAATTTATTATAAGGTCACCCAAGGAAATTCATGATACACAAGATATTATAGAAATTATCTTTGAAAGAAGTAATCTTTTAGACCATTGGTTTTATTTGACAAATGCTTATATCTCTGAAAAAGATTCTTTCTTATTCATGAGGGATCTTGTTCACCATTACTTCAAAATTTCATTACTGTCAGAAGAGAAAAGAAGAAACAGAGAAGAGGAGCAGGCCATTCAAGCAAATACAGCGGCTCTCAGAACACATTTACATCACAACTTTGCTGAAAGGGAAGACCGCAGTGAGAATGTTGTGTGAGGGATAATTCGATAGGTGCTAGAAAGAATGAAATCATTCAAATATTTGTTTTGTTTTTATGAAAAATATTTTTTTTGTTAAAGTTTATTTAAGTTGAAGGAACAGTTGTTAGTCACTCATTGTTGAAAAACTTTTTCCAGAAGAAATAAAACATGACTTTCAAGATTGTCTTGATATGAAATTATGTGGTCATTTTACTTTTTCCCTGCTACATTAAAATTTGTATAGTTAATAATAGGCATACTAATCTTTTGACTTTCTTGGAACTTTTCTTGATGGCAAGGGACTTGAATCTATTTCTATTTCTTCTTTGCGTTTCTCACCTTGAACATTTCCTTTTAAAGATGAAACGGCAACATGACCTTGAGCAACTAAACTAAGTCGAGAATCTAGAACATCCTTTACAAGAGGATTATTTCCATCTCCTTGCATTCTTCTGAGCTTTGAAAAATATTGCTCGGCAGGATCCTGATTGAATACTCTGGCACCCACAAATGGGGCTCCAGCTGTAAGCATAAATCGAATGGCAGATGTAATGCTTTTAATAGTTATGTGCAATGCACCCAAAGCTTGATGACTTATTATCATCCTACTCCGTTCAGTGTCTGAGTATATTCCTGGACGATCAGTAACTTCTCTCTTCCAGTCTTCGAAGTAATTCAGGACATCATTTTCAAGAAAAGACAACCTACTATCATTAGGATCAGAGTAGGGCTCTTTGTCAACATTCATCACATCTTCTTCTGATTGTTCTGTCCTTGAATTTACACAGTCAAAAAATCTATTTATTAATCTAATAAAGGAAACCAACTCTTTAGTATCATATTTTTCCATACTTGGATGGGCAGATAAATCTTCAATGCATTTTGCGGTGGAATTGCTCATAGCCTGAGTTGCAAATAAAACTGTCATGACACTAAAACTTGACAATTTTACGTGAGCTTTCTTCATTTTGTGACCAGTATTCTTCCAATTTTTAGTTATTTCATAAACCTCTTCTATTACCTTCCAGCTTAAATACTCTCCGTTCTTCCACAATTTTCTAGATTTTCTATGGCTAAAAGAGTTGGCCAAGGCGTTCCTAATAGTTTTGATTAAGTGAGGAGGATCAACAATGAAATAAAGAGGGCGATTATCTTCTGATGCCAAATTTGAAGAGCAGTAAGTATAAGGTGATGATTTATCTAGAGAATCATGCATCATAATGAATTTTCGGTTCACAGAAGCACCATCACAGGATAATGTAAGCACCTTTAATCCAACTTCTTCCAGATTGTAGATAACATCCCATGTTCGATCATAGAGTTGATGCGCTGCAAGGTCATCAGTTGTGAATACAGCGACAACATCTTTAACATTACTGGTGATGCCCCGGGCTAAGTAAACCAAAACTTTTTTGGCAAGCCTTGGTCTATAAGTCTTCATGTTGAGTTCTTGTGTTATCTTGGCTATCTCTTCATCAATTCCGCTCAGTTTTGTAAATCCAACAAGTTCACCAGTTGAACGATGAGTAACTAATCCAGACTTAATATGCATCTCATCAAACATTACATTTATGTATTTATAATGTTCCTCTTCTCCACATTTTGCAGCTTTATCTGCAATCATAAGCAATAATTCCTTTTGGCATCCTTCTTTGGTTTCTACAAAATGACTGTAATCAAAAAGCCTTCTTTTGGAAGGGAGTGATAATATTTTACTGTTACCAAGAAATTCATAAGCGTTAGGGGAAAGAGAATGTAGGTGAAGAGCAAGGCGGATGAGCATTGGATCCCATCGCAAACCCCTTTTGTCCTCTAAGTTCATGGCCTTCATCTGGGTGAGCCAAAATGTTTTCTGTACCTCAGACATTTTATCCTGGTTTGCTCTCAGCAGGGCTGTTAGCTCATCTTTCAGTGCTTCATCTAGTTTAATTTTAAGTGATTCTACTCTCTTCTGAAGTCTATCAGCACGCTGCTTTTCATGTCTGGCCATCTTCTTGTACTTATCTTTTTTAACTTTTAAACCTGCTTTTGATAGATCTCTATCTCTGGTAGAGCAAGGGTCTTCTTTTTCCCTTTCACTTCTCTTCTGATCTCTTTCCAATTTTCTGAGGAGGTGGCGGCAGTCAGCACATTGTTCGGTTTTCTTCCCATCAATCAAAATTAAACATGAAGCACTCCTGAACTTAGGAGAATGAAATGATGGACTGTAGTCTACAAATCCTACATTTAGGTTCCAAAAGTCACGATGGGAGTTGATGCCAGTACATGCTACAGCTGTTCTCACACGTGTAACTAATCTACAGAGAAAGTCGGATAAATCACCAATATTATCAAGATCAACTCTACTACTGTCTTGAAAAATTTTATTTTCTGAAGGCACTGGAGCTCCATGTATGAAAACACGAAAGGCCTTTTCCTCTGTGCTGAAAACAACACTTCTTTCAACAGAAGGGTTACTGCTTTTGTTGATGGTGAAGAGCCTTAATGTATCATCAGAGGTATCTGCCATCCACTCTGATGGAAGCAACAGCTTCATATTATTTAATAATGTATTGATAAAGGTCTGAAAAAAATAGAAAAAAATAAGCTTAACATCTTACAGATTACAAAATTTCATAACAGATAGTTAAATTCTACTTACAGTACTTCCTAAGGACTCGGTAGCAGGTCCTTGGCTATTATTCGCATTCATTGCTCCAGTTTGCCTTCCTTCCCCAGAATCAGAATGAGTGACATTTTCTTCCAACTGAAACAAGGAAGTTAATAAATTAATTCCTAAAATAAAATTTTCAAATATATGTTTTCTGTATGCTACTCACAGTTTCATTAAGGTTTGCCTCATCACTGCTGGAACTGTCACTTGGTTCAGTGATGGACAAATCTTCTGAATCAAAACTTCGTGTGATATTTATTTCACATTCTTCCTCCTCAGAGTCTGATTCAGCAGCCACCTATAAGATAAATCACAAAATTACTTACCACAACAGCAGTGCTTTCACACCTTATAATGTAACAATATAGCATAAGAACATACTTTTTTACTGGCGTACTTTCTTCTATAGGCTAATTGTGGTACCCTTTTTCGCCTTTTACGTGATTCTCTTTGCTACATAAAGAAAAGAGGAAAACATAAACATCAAAAACTAGAAACCTTACACTCCATATGACCTGGATTTGATAGGCTTTGCTGTAGTTACCTCTTCAAAATCAGTTTCATTGACTGTCAGTTCTGATGTTGTTGTTTCTGAAAAACCTTCAGTCTCAGAGCAGAGGTGGGGCTCATTAATAGACTTCTTACAGGCCTTTTGGAAAAATTAAACAGTTTCAAAATAAGTAATGCAATAGAAACAATAAATACTGCATGCTTTAAAAAAAACTAGCAAGTTACTAAATTAGTTCAGGCATTTACAATCTTTAGACAAAAGAAATATTTATATACGTACATGTCCGACATCAGAGGCAGCAATTGAAGATTCAGAGTCTGTAGTAGGTTCTAATGTTGTTCCACCACTCTCTGAGACACTAACATTACTGCTTCCCTGCGATTCTGAAGTTACATCCTAAAAGATAAAAGCAAAAAACAATTTATAAAAAATAACAGGAAAGAGGTAAACACGAAAACTAAACTTTATGTACAAATGTACAACGAAAAAGCAACAAACCTCGTCCCCTTGGCTACTCGTGGGTCTGCCTTTCTTTGGTCGACGTCCAACGAGTCGTTTCTGACCTTTTCCTCTTCTTCGCCTTCTGGTTGGGTCCTGAAAAATAGTTGTAGATCAACCTTACAATCTAGATGCGCAAATGGGATGAATAAACCACACCAACCTTCTCGTCTTCATTCATCTTATAATGTTTTCGGAATTTCGCAGAGCTGTAACCTAACCAAGACCTCCAAAGACGCAACTGAGCTGCCGAACGTAAACAAAGCTGCTCCGCGCGCTGAATTTTTCATAATCCACTGAGCGTCCGGTGCAGACGGCACCGATCGGATTCGCCTCAAACGGAGTTTGGTGACACAGTGATTTATCTATTTAAGTAAAATTACTTAAAGTGAGTTTTGTGCACAAAATCAAAGTGAAATGCACGATGGCGTGTTTGAAGATGTATTATCCAGTAGTGTTCAGTGTTATAAGCTTGTGGTTTTCTCACATTAAGGAAAACAGAAAACCGGTGCACTTTAGCCTCTTTGTGTACGATGTTTTTTATCCGCTTCTCTTTAGCTAATCGTACAGTATTATCGACTAACGAGGACTGATTCTCAATCCTTATAAAATTATACGTGGCGTAGGATATGTATGCATTTCTAATTTTCGACATTTATATTTTATTTATCGGGTCAAAGTGAGAATGACCGGCAGACGCTGTTTCGACGCATCGCATATTATTTGCGATTTCTGTCTCGAGGTAAGTCTGAGCTGCATGTAATTAGGCCTACACCACAGAACATCTTATGGAGAAAAATCGGCTCGCTGCGATGTAGGGTCTACGATGGCTCAGAACTGAGAACGAAGGAAAACAAAATCGGAGACAGCGTAGTCGGCGAAGGGCCACCTCACTCCCACCATCATTAAAAAAAATAGGGCCGTTATCGGAACAGGTCGACTAAACAGAAACATTCCTTGGACCTTTAGCTTCATTTCGGTACCGAAACTTTTGAAAATGTGTTTAGTTTTATGGCATTCTCAGCCAAAATAAGTTACGAAGGTGTCGTCTGCTGTCCGCAGCGCCACTGGCGCTCCGTGCGGATCCTGGTTTCAGTCTCACCCCAGGGAGTTTCCACCCGCTGGTTGAACTCAGGGCCAGGGCGAGGCGAGGTCACAGACAGGGGAGGGGGTAAACTGTGCGGGGCATCCGCTTGTTTCACGCTCGGGCACCTACCTCATTTAAGAGGTGTAATTTCCAACGGCAGGGGCGAAAAAGTCCCGCAGGTAATTTGCTGCGGCGCTCAACTCTGTACTCGACACTCGGATTACCTACGTTGCCGACGAGTGACCTTGCGGAAGTGCTGCAGTCCACTGGCACTAATCCTGTCAAGTCGCCTGGCTTGGTATGGTCACGTGGGCGTCGGGACGTGGGCCCCGGGGAAGGGCGGTGGCTGCAGTGCAGCTCCACCAAGGTGAGCTCCACCTAGGATAGGCAGGATAGGCCCGTCCTGGTCGCGACCTGCTGCTGGTTCCCGTAGCAAAGAAGGGTCGCGGCAAGTCAACCCTCACGGCTTAGTTTTCTGGAAAATCCTGTCGCGATGCTCTTGAACTTAGTTGACTCCCGTCCTGCTGTCACGGGGCCTGGGTTCTCTTTAGACGGGCCCTGCCCTGCTCGCCCTCGACTCCGTCCTGCACCCATTGGCGGATCCAGAGCCAGACTTTGGGGGGGGCAAAGTAGTACTTTTTGCCTACTTACAGGGGCAAAGTATTACTTTTTGCCTACCTTTCAGGCGGCTATCGAGGAGCCATGGGGGGGCAAAAGGCCTGTCGCCCCCCCCCTAAATCCGCGCATGCCTGCACCGCGCCGTCTAGCACCTCGGCACGATTCAAGGTTGGTGCCCCGATGACCCGCGCTGGATGAAGTGAAGCGCCCTTAGCCCCAGCCCAGCCCGCCCCTGCAAGGTGCTTCCGAACACAGTTTTGTAGTGTCCTCTCTCTTTCTCCTTATGGCTGTGCCCCGTAAGTTCGACAAGGAAAGAGCGACGAAACAATTGTGCGGAATCATCCTAGCCCCAGCTCCAGCACAAGCCCCAGCTCCAGCCCCAGCTCAAGCACTGGCGGGGCGCCGTTCACTCAGACTGAAGACTGATTCCGCACAGCGCGCAATGGGGTTGTTCCATGAGTCTGACAAGGACGGATAGCTATACAGAGGGTATAGGAGAACGATATGCGGAATCAGTCGGCAGAGGAAAAGGCATCCCATCAGAGATCTCATTCGGGTATCCGACAGGACCCGAACTGCATCCGAAAACGGCATGTGGCGGGCGAGATACTGCGGATTCGGGTTCGAGCGTCCCGCTTGCACCATCGTTTTCGAACGCAGTTCGGATCCGGGATCCGACCCGAATGAGAACTCTGCATCCCACATTTCGAGGTGTGGCGGGGCGGAACCGCGTAGGACCAAAGTGGGAGTGGAGAGACATACTTTGGGCAGTGCAACTCGGTATGTTCGCGCGCGCGAGCGCACACGGCTCGTGCAGCGGCACTACGGCGCCCCGCGAATAGCAAAGTGAGGGAGAGAGAGGGGGGGGGGGAGGGTTAGGAGCAGGTGAGAGGGGGAGAGCGTGGAGGGGAGGGCCGACGATATGCTTTCCAAATCACTTCAGGTTACGCTTGGTTGGCCATAAACGCGCCTGCTTTCCCACCCTTGTGGGCCGGCCCGGGTGGGCCCCTCCCCGTCCGCCGCCCGCGTCCCTCCCCCAGCCGAGCGATTCCGAAGATCGCTTTCATACCCCTGTCCTCGTCGCACTCATGGAGCACTACCATGGCCAGCACAGGGCACCGCTGAAGGTGCAACAAGGACAGAGGGGTGAGAGGGATCTTCTGAATCAGTCGACTGCCACCGTTAGGGGCGACCTCTCCGACGCCCCCGGCGAGGCGTGGCGAGGCGAGGCGAGCAGGGAGATCCTGTTAAGGAATCGGCGGCCTGCGCTATTTTCCTACAAACCTGTCATACTGGACTTGACAGCGTGGAAGGGAGACAGAGAGGCAGAAAGAGAGAGAGGTAGAGAGATTTTGGTGTAAGAGAGTTGTAAGATGGGGGTGTTGAGCCGTCGTGTGCAGCCTCGCCTCCCTCACCGCTGCCACCCCGCTCCCCCGGCGCCGCTTCTGTTTCCGGAAAACCGCGATGCCGCGAGTGGCAGGGCGGGCGGAGGTAACAGGGTTAGGCCCTTGATGGCATTATCCCATGGCTTCCCTCGAGCCCCACACCGTGCCGTGCCGTGCCGAGCCGAGCCGAGCCGAGCCGCACCCAGCCGAGCTGATTTCTGCATTTTCTTCCCTTTTTCCTCCCCCGTCTCCTGTGCTCCGCCCCCGCCCTTCCCACTCTACATTACGCTGATCAACCGCGTCGCTGGCGGCGGCAGCTGCGGCGGCAGTCCCCGTCGGGGTGCCTTGGCGTCTGTCCGCGGTCATGAGGAGAAAGAAAAGCTGTGCGCTCGACGTCGTACGTCTTCGGATCACATCGATCATGTCTTATGTCTCATTTCCGTCTAAATATTATTGGTGAAAGCTTTGATGCGACAAGGCGCCCCCTTCCTGTTGGCCACGACGTTCTGTATTGACCCTTCTTGGACACAAGTGGTGGCGGTGCGGGCTGGGTGGGTATGGGGGTCCTCTTCTATGGGGTCGTAGCTCGTGCTAATTAACTAATTGACTCAAGTTGCAGGGCTTCTCGTGTTTCTTGAGATCAGCAAGTCTTGGTAGTTGGCGACAGGGGTGGGAGGGAGGTAGAGTTGATGTGGTAGGGTGTGGCTTGTCAGTTTTTGGCAGATAAGTGTAACTAAAGCGAGCTAGAAAGAACCATCATAACTTCTCCGAATGAATGAGCTTGCTCGTTCTCTCAGACAGCGAGCATGCAATTATGATGCAATGAGGGTGTCTCCCCCCCCCCACCCCTACTATCGAGAAATTCTTGTCCATGACTACGCTACACCACGCTTGTTCGAGACGAGGCTAAAACCACCCTTGATCGACGTTTAAAATGGCTTTAGCTTCGAGGTTTAACTTTTGGCGGACGATACCTGGATACGTTTAAACAACCACATCTCCACACAAAAACGCACTTAAGAGATTACAAAGTCTTCCAGTTTCGCACGGTCCCGTTTCTGGTTTAAGTAAAACGATTTTTTTTTGGGGGGGGGGATATAAAGAATATTTTTGGCCGAATAAAACGTGTTTCACGTCTTAAGTTACAAGTTTAAAGTGCGGTGACATTTGTATTGCGCGCCAAGAGGATTTCACAAGATCATTTGTTCTTGTTGTTTAAAAGAAGACATTATTTTGTTTCTTTCCCGCCTCCGAGGCCAATTATAGCGGTTTGGTTGAACGTCATGAATGCTGTGTCTTAGTCGTCATGTGTATTTAAACGTGTGTTCTCTCATAATTCCGCTATTTACATGAAACTGGTCCGAATTATTTAATGGATTAATATTTCTCTATCACTTTAACTGTGCACTACCAATAGACCTTTATAGCAGACGACGGAACAGGTTAGAGCTGATTTACTTTTGTTATCAAATTTTACTTAATATTTTTTACAGGCCGTTGTGATTTCGTAACATGCTCATAATCTTTCTACCAGCCATACCACGTTGGATATTTTTTTCGTTTATTTCTCTTATTTTTGCAGCGTCCCACATTCTCTTAAATCCTTGCCATGGGGAAGAAAAAAGATCCTGAGCATAGTGAAAATTCCAACGATGACAGTGAAGATGATGTTTTTAAACCCAAAAGACCAATTAGATCGCAGAAAACAAAGACCATTATCAATGTAACATCACCCAAAAGTCAATCACAGAAAAAGTCCAACAGGAATAAACGAAGCAGTAAAGTATCATCACCTGCAAAGAAATCTCAGAGAAATACCAAAAGAGATGAAAAACAGGAAATTGTGCAACCATCAGAAGAAGAGGGAAAGAAAGAGAAAGATGATGCTGCTTCCAATCACCATGAATTTTGTCCTATTTGCCAGGTGCCACTGAGCATCCTCAAAATTACTCCTGCTAATCACACAGCAACGTGCAACGTACCTGCAAACCTGCCAGGTATTTTATTCGTAGATTTGAAATTCATGGAATGTGACATTCAACGCTCATACTACCTGCTACCTGAACTGTTGCTTTTGTTTCAGCTTGCCCTGCTGGAAGCAACTGTTTAAATGCAAATATTTTCCATTATCGCGACTTCTCACATCACGTCCTAGCAGCTTTTAGAGATTCTGAAGATTATGTAGAACCAGATGTTGTTTTTACCCCACAAAAAGCAAAGCTGAAAAGGACTCCCTTAAAAACATCTGGAACAAAAAGACCCTCTAAATCGCCTGTAGCCTCTGTTTCCAAAATCCGTAAAAAAGTAGAGGCTAGCTGCTCCCCCAGTATTTCTTTAGAGTCACCAAGCTTGCCTTCCCAATGTAAGTGTACCTTGGAAAAATTAGCTTGTTTTAATAATCCCTTCCATTTCAATGTTTTGCTTTTTTTTTTTCAGCAGCTTGTGCGGAAGAGTCAAAGAAAAGACTTTCATTCAATAAGGACCCTGATGAATCGGACCCTGATGATCCTGAGAACTCTGAGATTTTGCATCAAACAGATGTGATGTTCAGTGATCTTATCTTGAATGAAGATCCCGAAGAACACTTCAGTCATGAACCTATTCCTATCAAAAATGAACCCTGGACCCCAAATTATACAGATGAAACTGGTATTTCACCATTTGCAGCTGCAAATGCGAAAGTTAGTATTGATTACCTCTCAGATTTACCATCAAATTGTGATCAAGATATAATTGGTCACAAAATGGCATGTAATGAGAAGTGCCAGAAGATCTTTGAAAGTGTTGAAACTTTAGAAGCTAACTGTTCAGTTATCTTCAAGGCCAATGGTGTCAACAGGAGAGAGGCGATGGCTAAAAGTCCTGTCTCAATTAATTTGTTCCTAGACAACTCAGGATGGGAAGCTGTTGAAGTAAAGAGCAGTAACCTGCAAAAACTTAAAATTTCCCTTTGTGAATGTAGCGATACAATTTGTGTTGACTGCTCTTTGAGTGCTGGAGGTGGAACTGATGATGTTGATTTCATACCAAATAATGACCCACAGCCTGGAAACTTTTTTGTTTCAATGGTAGATATGGGTCTTAAACCACCCAATGGTCACCCATCCACTAAGGAATATTGTGAAGCAAGTTGTAATCAAATTAAAGTTGCATCATTTGCAAGAAATACATTTATTTCTGAAGAAAGCAATGAAGATCTTGTGCGAAAGGAAGTTCCTAGTGACAATCATGATGTTGAAGTTGGTAAAGCTAGCACCTCAACACGTCCAGTGGTTGATGCATTTTCATTATTGAAAAAGACAGCTGCTAGCAGCAGTAGTAGAAAATCAGCAACAGTGACCACTCCTCTTACAGTAGGTTCTCTTTCAATTACAACTCTAACTAGAACATATATTTGCAATATATTTATCAATTTATACTATTCCATTTCCAATTTTTTAAGGGTTCAAATTCTCGTCCTTCAACTCCAATTGGAGTGCCATTGGTTGTTTCAAAGACCACTGGTTCATCATGGACCCTTGTTCCCTCTAAGGAAAATAAGACCAAATCTGGGTGGGCTCAACCCTCTGGTAACAAAAAGGTACCACATTACAAAAGAATCCCAGGTATTTCTTGCTTTATGACCAATATTTTTGGATTTAACATTGTTTTAAAATTCATAACAGTATTTATTATCATTCTACTTCAATTTTAGACACTCCGTTTGTTGTGGATGCCTTTAGTTATGGAATAATTCCAGGAATAAAAATTTATTTTTTAAGCCACTTTCATTCAGATCATTACATTGGTCTTAAAAAAGATTTTAATATGCCTATATTTTGCAGTCAGGTAACAGGTATGTTGCTATTTTTTGAAATCATATGTACAGCATATCTTTCTACTTTATTTTCTTGGGTGGATGAGGCGGAATGGTTGATTTCTTAGTTTAACCTATTTTTTTTTCCTCAGCTAATTTGGTTCATTTAAAAATAAGGGTTGATAAGAAGTATCTTCATGTTCTCAAAATGAATGAACCAAGGGTGGTTTGTGGAGTAGAGATTGAGATCTTTGATGCTAATCAGTAAGTAGCCATAAAAAAAAAAATATTAAAAAATAGAATTAAAAAATAAAGGGGAAAAGAACCCTGTTACCTATTCATAGCAGCAGCCAGATTTTATTACACCTTACATTTCTTTTTCATTTCAGCTGCCCTGGAGCCATTATGTTTTTATTTAGGCTTCTGGATGGTAGAGTTTTTTTACATGTTGGTGATTTTCGGGCCCATACTAGCATGGAGGAATTTCCTCAACTTCAGCAGGTTGACAAGCTATACCTGGATACAACGTACGATATGCAAAGTTTTAATTATTATTATAAATTACTGTTTGATGGTGAATTAGTTTAGAATATTTCTGGATTCTCTGTCTTTAGGTACTGTGATCCATCATACAATTTCCCATCACAAGAAGAAGTTGTTAATAAAGTTATAAGAACTGTGGAAGAACATCTGTCTGGAAATAGATCAACTCTAATAGTTTGTGGAACCTACACTATAGGTAAACTTTTAGTCAATTTTGAAGGACTGTCCATGCATAAATACATTAATTCCTGCTTTGTTGCCTTTCTTGACAGGGAAAGAAAAAGTATTTATGGGTGTAGCCAATAATTTTAATATGAAAATTTGGACAAACTCAGAAAAGAGGAGAGTGTTGCTCTGTTTAGAGGACCAAAATATTATTGATCGTCTTACCAATGACCCACTAGAGGCACAGATTCATGTTTTGGCGATGCGTGATATTTCCTTTGAGGTAACTTAAATGAAGGCTTTGAAGTTTAAGAGATTTCTACCTCTTAAAGAGAAATTTCATTTTTCTCAGGTTCTTCCAAGTTACCTAAGCAAATACAGCTCAAAATATTCCAAAATACTTGGTTTTAAGCCTACGGGCTGGACTACATCCACATCTCTTAAAGGAAAACCAAGTGATTTTCAGAGGGATGTTCGCGGTAAAGTTACTATTTATGGTAAGATTTGTCTCAATATAATAAGTCAGTATTGACTAAAGCTTCCTCAGAAGATGTGAAAATTTTATAAATGTGTTCATCATCATTCTTTGAAAATTTGGTTTTTCATATGGTCACAGGTGTGCCTTACAGTGAGCACAGTAGTTTTTCTGAACTCCGACAATTTGTTCGTTTTGTGAACCCCAAGGATATTCAAGTTACTGTGAATGTCAATAAGTCTGCTCAGTACAAGAAGCTATTTCAACAGTGGCTATCCAACTCTAGAGATTTTGACTCCCAGTCAAAAATGATCCAGTATTTCTCTAGTTCAAAGTAAGATACTTAGCTTTAAATGTTTTTCTTTCATTTTTTCTGTGATTATTCATTTATAGTCATTTTGTTACTGTAAGTAAACGGCAAAATGTTTGTCTTCTGTTATCAAGAGATTTAATTTGTATAACATTTAAACTCTTTCAATTGAGTTTTAAAATATTTTGTTCGCTCTTTTACCATTGTTCTATCTATCTCGCTATACATGTGACTGATACAGGGTTACTCTGATTTAAATTAATATTAAATGTGAGCTAAACTGATATCAACCTGCCTCACAAAGAATTGCATTTCAACTTTTTAACAGTAATTTTTACAACTTTTACGTATTTGCTATGGTTTGTTTTTATTTAACTTTGTTTAATAAACAAATTTAATCGCCCATCATTCTGTCTTTTATCATCCCGTCGTAGGATCCTGGCGACATAGACCTGGGTAGAGACTCCCCAAATTCAACCAAACGCGATAGATAAGTGACCTTCTCTTGTCTTCGTTTGCTGCCCTCCCTTTCATCTTGCGGAAGCGAGATGCGGCGCGCAGAACCCAGCCCAGCAGGCAGGTTGCCGTCGCTTCGACGCTAGGCACCCTCCTAGGCAGGCCGAGTTCCACATAGATACTAATCATCAGCCACGACCTCCCGAGTCAAGTTTCGCTTCGACGCGCTCTGTATCATTCGGAAGCGAGTCGGTGATGCAACCTGATGCGACAGATGTACCGCAAGGTGCCCCCTACCTTTGCCCCTACCCCTACCCCTGCCCTGTCCCCACCGCCTCGCCTCCTGAACCGCTCCTTGGGGGTCGGGAGAGGGGAGCTACGGCGACGATGTCATCATTGAGCGGCACGACAACCCCTCCTGCCAGTGGCGGTTTTAAGTCCGTCTGAAAAGGGGCGAAGCACTTCAGGTTGCCTACATACAGGAGTTTTGTCGTGCAATTTGCCTACATTCCAGGCGGCTATCTAAAGCCGATGGGGGGGGCCATTACCCCCTGCCCCCCCCTAAAACCGCCACTGCCTCCTGCTCCTGGCCTCTGTAAGTCCACAAAGCTCTTATGACGCTGGCCCATTGAATCCCTTCATGACTGCCCGCCCCACGCGTCGCCGCGTCGTCAATGTAGTGATTCTCACGTCATCCCCGGGACACCGGACACCTTTCCGTCGTCGTCCGGACGCGCGGGCATAGCAGCCCAGGAAAGAGGGCGATGCAGATGCAACGGCTATTTCAAAACCACAACGATTAGTGTTCATGAGGATTATAGCCCGGTACTTGAGATTGCAGGCTGCTGTGCCGCCCTCCCGCACGGACCGGGGAGGAGGTGCGCGGCGCGGGGCGGGGGGAAGTGCCCAGCACAGTGGCCCGGGCCCCGACCCGGAGGGGGTACCTCCCGGGGCGCGGCGCGGGTGGGGCGCCGCGTTATTGTTTGAGCTGCGCTGGCCGTCCGGTAAAAAATGAGAGACGGCGAGAGAAAAGGGGCAAAGATGATGTCGCTTCCAATTGTATAAAGCGTTGCGCGAACCGCGAGGTGGGCTAGTGTCTTTCCGGAGCGCGGAGGAGCAGCGAGTGCCGAGTGCCGCAGTGGCACCCACCTACACCAAGCCATGGATACAGTTTTGGTGTGTGCCCGACCCGGCGAAGGTCTCTTGTGATTATCTTGTGAATACCGAGCTTCTCCCCGGGGGCACACTACTGTAACGGTGCGTTTGCGGCGGGCGTGCAGTTCACAGCGGTCCTGAGTGCGGCGTGCCTGAGGCTGGCCGAGGCGCGGCCCCAGCTGCCGCACCCCTCGGCGCCGTCGGGCCCCGCCGGCTCCGGCCCCGGCGCGGCCGTGCAGGGCGCGGGCATGGCCCCGGCCCCCTTCAGCGCGGCCGTCCCCGCGGGGCCCGCCCCAGCCCCCGCGCAGGGGGTCGTCTCCTTCGTGCCCATCCTGCAGCAGCACTTCGAGCAGGCACCCGACGGACAGTACCGGTGGAGGTGAGCCCTCCCTTGTACAGCGGTGGAGGTGGTGGAGGCCGCCCTGCCCTGCAGACTGTTTCCGCAAAGCGGTTGGTAGTGTCCTCTCTCTTGCTCCTTATGGCGATAAGGACAGAGAGAGAAACCGCCTTGCGGAATCATCCTACTGCCGACCCATCCAGAATATTCCTCCCGCGCCTCTATCCTCTGGCGGTGTCCTAAGTTGGGCATAGCAGTGCCCCGTGAGCGCGCGCGACAAGGTGCGATGGCGAGATCGGGCCTCGGCCCATGCCATGTCTCGCGCCAAAGGTGCGACAAGGACGGAGGCACGAGAGCGATCTTCTGGAACGGACGGCTGCCCCTCTCATACTGACCCATCTCTCGGTTGCAGCTACGCGGCGGGCGACGGCTCCGCCCAGGAGGCGGTCGGGGAGCTGACCGCCGCCTCTCGCGCCATCGCCGTGCAGGGCAGCTACTCCTACCCGAGCCCCGAGGGCCAGGTGCAGGTCAAGTATGTGGCGGACGAGTTCGGCTTCCAGCCCACGGGGGCGCACATCCACCCCGCCATCCTGGAGGCCGTGCGGCGGCAGGTGAGGAGGCGGGCCAGCCCAGCGAGCCGCTCAGATAGGCAGCCGCTTGCGACACCGACGTAGCGGTGCTGCGGGCCTGCCTATGCGCCCGACCGCAGGCGCCTGCAGTCCCTTTTCGCTCACGCGAGCACGTGTGTTACAGGTGGAGAAGGCCAGGGCGGAGCCCGCCAACCTGTACAATGAGGCCGGGTTTCTATCGAATGGCCAGCAGATGGTGATGCCTCAGATGCAGGTGGGTCCGGGTGCGGCGGGCGGGCCGCTTCCGCTACCGCCTCCCTCTGCGCCGCAGACGGCCGCGGGCTCAGCACCGTCAGGTGCCGCGTTACTGTGAAATTAGGGGCTCGGGACACGCTGTGAGAGGTGGTATTTAAGATCTGTGGCAATTGTTTTGTTGAATGTGTGAGTGTTTATTTTTTCTGTTAATAATAAAAGCAGGTGAAATACGTTCATTGATTTGTGACTCATTTCTACATACCTACTCAGACACATTTAATTTGTAAGTAATGATAAACATAAATTAACATTTACAAGGAGGAAATCAATTTAACTCACAATATTTGAGCTTGGTGTTACAAAAAAATTACTACTTTAATTCTTTAAAACCGATATCTTTGATCTTCATAATTTTGTTTGGCAATATCTGGGTTAAACTGAGAATTATATCTTTGTTTCATAGGTGGTTTAGGTTGAGGTTTCTCATCCTCATCAACATAAGCCACACCATTAACCTTTGCCAACAACTTTTCTGCTTTTTTCTTTTCTTCCTTTTCTCGGCGCAATCTTTCAGCTCGTAGTTTTTCTAATTTTGCCTTCTTCTCATGGTCAGTTGCACTGTGATCACTATCAGAATCACTGCTTGAACTGTACTTTTTGTCCATGTTGCTTCTTGATGAGGACTTTGATTTGTGTTTTTTCTTGTGTTTTTTGCTTTTCTTCTTCTTGTGTTTATGAGGTACATTCTTGTTTCTTTCTTCGGGTGTTCTGGATCTCTCCCTTTTCTTAGAGACCAGGATGTTACTTTGTGCCTCTGATGCAGGGGTTTTTCCTGAGGCTGTATTTTTTTTTATCACACTAGTGCAGTACTTTTTAAATGCATTCAAAGGATCTGAGGTTATTTTATGCTTTAGACCTGTTTCCTCGCTTGTTTCGACTTCTTCCCTTTGAGGACATTTATTATACCATGACACTTTACCAGTAGCTTCATTAGTGTCTTGACCGAGATACGTCAGATACCCTATCTGTTTCTCATACTTTTCTCTTTCTTGCTTTGCCTCCTCCTCATGATCTTTGTTTACTGCTGTACTGGACGCTAGACCAGCTTCTTCATCAGCAAAAAAGTTAATGTGACCAGTACTACATTCAGCTGTTAATTTTCTTTCTTTTCTCTCCTTATCTTCTGAGTCTGACAAATTAACATCACTACCCAGTTTAGCTCTTGCTCGTGCTCGCATCAAGTCACGGCGAGCCTCCTTTTCCTGAGAATTGAAAGAAAATATTAATCATGAACTAATTTCTGAAAAAAACAGTAGAGGGCACTTACGCAAATCGGTGCAAAATGAAAATTTGTAAAAAAATGTACAAGATTCTGATCTCTATATGCAGATACATGATTTCTTATTATACTTACAGCAAGCTTAATTCTTCTTTCTTTCTCCTTTTCTTCCTCTGCTGCCTGGGCCTCATCTCGTCGCACCCGAGCAATATTCTCCTTAGTGCGAACATGCCACCTTCACAGAAAGACAGAGGAATTATTTTTAAAACGGTCCAATAGATATTATTGCTGAAATATTACTCTGATAATTGAGATTAGAAACCCAGTTCAAAATTTTTAACAACCAAGTTTAATGATGATAACCACACCAAAATAAAACTTCATTGAAACTATATGAATGTTGAGTAAACATAATTAAGACTTCAAAGAAACTGTCAAAGGAATGATAAAACAGCGCATTCTATTCTAATCATCAACATAATGGAAGAGATCAGTTTTGCACAGTTGAATGTCAACATTGAATTCGTTAGAACAAGTAAATGTTCGGTTAAGGACTATTTACCTTTTCTTAGGAAGAATATTCATAATGCCGTTCTTTAGAAAGAACGATTGTACGAAAAATGTCAGTCAAATATGTGAGATTATCTTCTTATCATGGAAACTTTTCCATCATCTTTTCACGTAAAGAAAGAGTAAAGAGTACATGAACATCGTACGATGATCGTACAACAAACAACAGCAAAAGCAAATAGCAAACAACAACAACGTCTTCTTCAGTGTCGCCAACCTGTAAAAACAACACATCTGTTAAGTTTGTCGTGTACGTGGTCGGATGCCACGGTAGTTAGGTTGGAGCCGTAGGACTGACTCTAGGACTATGGGATCACGAGGACTGACCGGAAGAGTAACGTAGAAGACCGTCTACTAACGACATACTAATGACCATTTATTGAAGTATCACAGGGTTTATAAGGCTTACACTGGTATAGTCAGTTTACAGTGACAGGGGCCTCCTTCCTGTAGAAGGCGGTGACGTAGCGAACACGACATCCACTTTGCTCTTAAAATAATGAAACACTTACACATATACAAGAACATGAAACAATGGTTTACAATTACATAACAAATATCACAGGTATAATGCTGATACAATTAAGACACTGTAGGCTGAAGATTATCAATGCCTAATGAACATGAGAAAGGTAACAGCTTTGTTGCAGACTGGGGAAGACACGATTAACACAAATTACGAGCAAGAAGTTAGTTGATAAGTGAGCGATGCACTAGAGCTCGATAATCTTTTTCAATTAATGAGGCTAACACTTTTTTGACCATTTAATAAGTCTAACGCTCATGACACTTAGATTCATAGAACAATTCAACACTTCGAGTTTTAAGAACTTAAACTGAAGGTTAACAATGCTAGAATAACTAGAACACTCTTTGGTTTATGTGTGCTATCCCACCCTGGGGCAAAAAAAAATAATAATAATTACAAATAAAAAAAATAAAAACTTGCAACCATACAATAATTGAGAACAATGAATTAGCAAGGTCAAGGGTGAAAACATTTCGAAACACCTAAACACTGAGATGATTTGTGAATTAAAACACCTTTGATAAAGGGATGAAAACATGATTGAACATTAAACGATAAAACAAGACCTAGCAAATAGAAAATGCTGTACAAAGTGAATACAGGGTATGAAGCGCTACAAACTAGTGGTTTGGGGATGAACCCTCGCGGATGCAATAAAATTTGAAACAATATGCAAGGATGGCTAACAATTGTCACACGATGATTTGTTTTACTAATGAGGGTTGTGACAGTAAGCAAAAAAAAACAAAACAACATATGTGAGTACACTTGATTGACACTTAAACAAAATGAAAACAAGAATGAGTTTTCTAAATCTAATTGAGCTCGATAAACTAAGAAGTAATGGACTAACACTTAAAACAATTTTTTTTTTTGACTTTTTTGCGTTTAATTTGCCTATACTTATCGGTGATTAATCTAACTTAACTAACAGAGAGCTACTCTGACCTAGGCTTTTAACACTTGTACTAGTACTTGAAAGGAGAGCGTCCTCAACCTTTTTTTTTGAAACACTGCGGCCAATTAATTCGCCAACGATTTATTGATCAATAACACGGTCGCAGCTGAAATTTTTGCTGGACTGAACAACTTGATTTAACATTGCAATTGCTTTACTTTACTTTCATGCTTGATCATGATAAGCAGATAGTTTAAGAATACAACTTCACATACTTGACTTTACGCATGCTAAGATTGTTACCTGGTGCAACGAACTGACCCGTAGCTGTGTGATAGCTTGGGCGATAAACACAAAACAAGGAATAGTGTGTGGTTCGTATTTCCATTTAAAGGACTTCACTGAGCTTGTGAAACTAAGCTTATGAAACTTGAAACATCATAACTAATTTGATGCAATGGATTTTTCCTAAACGACTGATTTTAAAATTTAACTTAACGGACCATTTAACCTAAAGGCAGATGTCAGATAAACTGAGCAACTGAGGCCGTGGTAGTAACAAGTCATGAGTAAGGATGTAATCCAAGAAACAGTAACGTTAGCACAGTCTAACCTCTCCCCACACGTGGTGTAGGTGGTGCTGGTTAAGATTCCACACGAATCCAGATCTTCTTTCGTTTCTGCAGTTGAAACTAACGTCCTCGTGCCGATGCTTGACAGCTTGAGGGATTGACGTCCTTCTCCATGATTCAAGGGTTGAAGTTTGAAGTTGAAACTCTTGGATGGGGCGTCGTACCGTCTCGCGTAAATCCATCTGATCTCTCGTCGCCATTGTCGTGTACGTGGTCGGATGCCACGGTAGTTAGGTTGGAGCCGTAGGACTGACTCTAGGACTATGGGATCACGAGGACTGACCGGAAGAGTAACGTAGAAGACCGTCTACTAACGACATACTAATGACCATTTATTGAAGTATCACAGGGTTTATAAGGCTTACACTGGTATAGTCAGTTTACAGTGACAGGGGCCTCCTTCCTGTAGAAGGCGGTGACGTAGCGAACACGACAAAGTTTAGCTGTTAACATTCTTTAATGCAAAATCCAATCAAGATTAGGATTCTCCGAGTTTAGTGCTTAAAGTGTTTATCAGTAACTTTATCAACCTGTTTCCAGGTTAATATGCCATTACAGTCAATTACGGCATACAGGTGATGGCACTATGTCAGTGTAGCAGCAGATTTACAAATACTCAGTGAAACAGAACTTGACGCAAAGTGTTATTTATTTATTGTTTTCGATCAGTTTTGTAAGTCAGCCCTTCATTTTAATGAGATGGGATGGGATTTGCTCTCTTTAGTCAATTTTTATGAAATTGTATTGTTCTTGAATTTTAAATCTACCAGGTTTCTAGCAGTATTGCTCTATTATAGGTTATACATCTCTGGGTCTGACCTAACGTTTTGCAACGTTTGTGTGACTTACTCTATGATTCGAAACATCTAGCTTTCCATTGAATAAAATTTGTTATGAAAACAATCCAGAAATCTCATGAAGTTAACATTTCAAGGTCTAGTAATGCTATAGGAGAATTGCATCTGCATTGACTATCTTGTTTAACTGTTTCCAGCTGCAAGAATGGATGATGATAGCAGTGTATATCGTCTGGAAGCCCCTGCTCCACAGGTGGGGGGACTCATTATTAGGAAGAAAAATGAAGATTCAAAGGATTCTGTCTTCAAAGTCCCGGACATGAAGAAGTCTCTTCTTGGCCTTGATAGATTAGCTGGTATGTCTCCGTATTTTAAATCTCAATTGCATATTATTTCCCTATTTGTGACAGAACTCAAAGTTATCTTACTTGCTCTTAAAACCTCCCTCGAAACATTATAATACTGTTCAATATTAATTTAATAACTCATTTGATTTATTTCTGAAGCTGCACGAAGGAAAGAAAAAGATGAGGATGAGGAAGGTAGCAGGTCAAAGAGATCGCGAGTTTTGTCTTATCGAGAAGGTGGAGATGAAGAAGATGATGTCAGTGATGTTGATGATACTGTTAAGCTTGCCAAAATTAAAATTGACAGGTGAGGTATTGTGCTGTACATTTTAATGAATTTTCAAATGTTGCAATGAATAATGTCTCTGAAATTATTTCATGTTGTATTGAAGAAATTATCGGTCAACTGGAGAGGAAACTCCCACTCACACTGGAGGTATAAGCGATGCTGCCAGGAGCCGATTAGCTGAGCATACTGCCAAAAAGGATAGGGGTATCCATCTTTCTTCTAAAGCCGATAATCGTCCTGAAGGAAAGAGCAATAGAGATCATTTAAGGGATAGGTTTCGGGACAGTGACAAGAGGAGAGACCGGGATAAGGAAAGAAACAAAGATAAAGACAGACATCGAGAAAAGGACAGAAATCGAGAAAAAGAGAGAGAGAGGGAGAGAGGCAGGGACAGAGACAGGCAGAGAGAAAGAAATGAAAGAGAAGGTATGTTCTGCCAAAAGTTTTTTATAAGCATGCCAGAAAGTTCCCAATTGTAATGAGTTTCTTTGCTAGATGGTGATCGCAGGCGTAGAAGTGATAACTCAGAAAGGAGTGATCGGGGTAGTGACCGAGGAAATAGCAGTTCGAGGGATTGGTTAGAAACTCCTCGTTTTCGTGACGAACCTCGTACTCCTTTATTTAATGTTAAGGATACACCCTCCAGGTAATATTGTAATTAAATTGTATGACTCTGGTAATGATGGAAATTTTGCATCCATTTATTATTCTCTTTGTTTTCTTTTGAAGGTCAAGTTGGGATGAAGATGACCCAACTCCAGGGCGCAGGTCATCTTGGGATCTACCCACTCCAAATGTCCACAAATCTGGAGACTCTGATTGGTCAGAAAGATCTTATAGAAGGAAGACTGACCGGTACGTGAGGAGGCATCACGTAGCATTTTTCTGGAAATTTGATAATTTATAGTTTATTTTATTACAGCCCAGACAGAAAAGATCGTGTAGATGACACTCCACGTCCTACACCTGCCCATAAATATAACACATGGGCAAAAGACCGCAAAAAAACGGGTGCAACACCTGCTGTTGGTAAAGGTTAGTAAAATCATTTACTTATTTTCGTCTAATGTGTGGTATGAAAAGTTTCATCTTTTTTTCAATATTGTTTTTAATCATAAATTTGTTCTCTTTTATTATTTTGGTTCATAGAGGATGGTATTCAGTGGGCTCAAGATGAGGACAGAGAGCTGTGGGAGGAAGAACAGAAACGGCTGGATCGTGAATGGTATAACATTGATGATGGCTTTGATGATTCTCAAAACCCTTTCTCTAATTTAAGTGAAGAATATACAAAAAAGAAGGAAGAACAGCTGGAACAGAGGAAGAAAAAAAGAATGTCAGCTCAACAACGCCAGATTAATAAGGTATGAAATTTAGTACTATGGAATTGTAAATAATCTGTTATATGAAGTACTATGTTATTAAATGAGCACATTTATTGCGTTGTAAAAAAAAAGAAAGACTCTTGTGACTTAAACTTTCCAGGACAATGAATTATGGGAACGCAACCGCATGTTGACTTCTGGAGTTGTTCATTCAGTAGATGTTGATGAAGACTTTGAAGAAGAAAGCGAAGCAAGAGTACATCTTCTTGTTCATAACATAGTTCCTCCATTTCTTGATGGAAGAATTGTCTTTACCAAGCAGCCAGAACCTGTTGTTCCAGTTAAGGTACTGATATTTTTCCTTCCCTGAATTATCTATCTTAACAACACACTTGGAAGAATACCACTGTAATTAACCCATTCTCCTTTCAGGATCCAACCTCTGACATGGCACTGACATCAAGAAAAGGATCAGCTCTTGTACGGACTTATCGAGAACAGAAAGAAAGGAGGAAAGCTCAAAAGAAACATTGGGAGCTAGGAGGAACTACTATAGGAAATATTATGGGAATAAAAAAGAAGGAAGAGGAAGATGTAGGGATGCTTGAAGATGATCGTGCTGATTACAAAACTGAGCAGAAATTTGCTCAACACATGAAAGACACCCCTGCAGCATCCAGTGAATTTGCAAAACGAAAAACTATAACAGAACAACGGAGATACCTTCCAGTGTTCGCTGTTCGTCAAGAGGTAGAGGGTTGTCTTTAATTTTTCAAGTATTCTTTACAGTAATCTTTCTTCTTAAACTTGATGTATGATTGCAGCTCCTCAATGTTATAAGAGAAAACAATGTTATTATTGTTGTGGGCGAAACAGGCAGTGGTAAAACAACCCAATTAACACAGTACTTACATGAAGAAGGTTACAGTAAGTATGGAATGATAGGGTGCACGCAACCACGTCGTGTAGCTGCTATGTCAGTCGCCAAAAGAGTATCTGATGAAATGGGGACTGGGCTTGGCCAAGATGTTGGGTATGCCATTCGTTTTGAAGATTGTACATCTGAGGTGGGACTATAGTGTTGTTTATTGCTGATGAACTTGCATTTCTAAACTAGCAAGGTTGTTTCTCAAGGTTATATTCCCAATTTATGATCCTTTCAGAAAACTATTATAAAGTACATGACAGATGGTATCTTGTTACGAGAATCTTTAAGAGAGCCAGATTTGGATAATTATAGTGCAATCATTATGGATGAAGCCCATGAGCGATCATTGAGTACCGATGTTCTCTTTGGTTTATTGAGAGAGGTAGTTGTTTATTCATTAATGTTTTCATGGATATCAAAATCAAAATCTTGTTTTTTTTTTTTTTAAATCTCACTTGATTTTATATTGTTTGGTAGGTTGTGGCGAGAAGACAGGACTTGAAACTTATTGTTACTTCAGCCACCATGAATGCAGAAAAATTCTCAACATTCTTTGGGAATGTGCCATCTTATATCATTCCTGGACGAACATTTCCTGTTGATGTACTCTTTAGCCGAAATCCAGTGGAGGACTATGTTGATGCAGCTGTTAAACAAGCTTTACAAATACATTTGCAGCCATTAGAAGGTAAAACTTTTCCAATTCCGCTTTCGATAAGATTTCCATTTAGCATGTATTGGGGCTTTACTTGGCATTATGTCTTTTCTTTCCAGGAGATATCCTAATTTTCATGCCTGGTCAAGAGGACATTGAAGTAACTTGCGAGGTACTTGCAGAAAGACTTGGGGAAATAGATAATGCACCAGCACTTTCAATTTTACCTATCTATTCCCAATTGCCATCAGATCTGCAAGCAAAAATTTTCCAACGCTCACCAGAAAATATTCGCAAGTGTGTTGTTGCCACTAACATTGCTGAAACCTCGCTCACAGGTTTGTAATCTTATATTTGAGTTTTACATTATTCTATTCTCACATGTCCTATTACTGCTCAGCTTTCAACAGTTTTCAATAGTGTGATAAGTTTACTTTCCATTTCAGTTGATGGTATAATATTTGTTGTTGATTCTGGCTATTGCAAACTGAAAGTGTACAATCCAAGAATTGGTATGGATGCTTTGCAAATTTATCCCATTAGCCAAGCAAATGCTAATCAACGATCTGGAAGAGCTGGGCGTACAGGGCCAGGACAGTGTTATCGGTTTGAACCTCTTTTTTCCCACTGGAAATATTATGTAACCTGAATATACATATGTTATGTTTCTTCATGTTTACTGAATATTAAATGAAATTTACTCTTTAGGTTGTACACAGAGCGTCAGTACAAGGATGAACTATTAGTTTCAACTGTGCCAGAAATTCAACGCACAAATCTTGCAAATACTGTACTTCTTTTAAAGTCTCTTGGTGTTCAAGACCTTTTGCAGTTCCATTTTATGGACCCACCTCCTCAGGTTTGAATGTTATTTAAATAATGTTTCTCATTTTTAATTCGGGACAGATTTATCATTTGATAATGTTGCAGGATAATATTTTGAACTCACTTTACCAACTGTGGATATTGGGTGCTCTTGATAATACAGGAACTCTAACTCCTCTGGGAAGGCAGATGGCTGAGTTTCCTCTAGATCCGCCCCAATGTCAAATGCTCATTGTATCTTGCCAAATGGGTTGTTCAGCGGATGTATTAATTATAGGTGGGTAAACAGCACCTCTTAAAGCAACAAATCTTTTATGTTTATTTATCGTTGTACTGGTTTTCTTGCAGTATCAATGCTGTCTGTGCCTTCCATATTTTATCGACCAAAGGGAAGAGAGGAAGAAGCTGATGCTGTGAGAGAAAAGTTCCAGGTTCCAGAGTCCGACCACTTGACTTATCTAAATGTGTATAACCAGTGGCGAACGAACAAGTGAGTGCTGTAATTATAAGTAGAGTACCTAATTTTTTAAAATTTTGAAGCCTGTTCTCATAGATGGAGTTTTTCTACATTTCAATTCTTTTTACAGTTATTCTGCATCTTGGTGCAATGAACATTTTATTCATGTGAAAGCTATGAGAAAGGTACGTGAGGTACGCCAACAGCTCAAAGATATTCTGGACCAGCAAAAGCTTGATTGTGTTTCTTGTGGAACAAATTGGGACATTATAAGAAAATGCATTTGCTCAGGTAAACACTTCTTTTTTACTCACTCAATATCTTCTCATTGTAAGTAAATGATAATGGCAATGTTATTATTTTTTAGCATATTTCCATCAAGCTGCTCGTCTCAAAGGGATAGGTGAGTATGTAAATTGTCGGACAGGTATGCCGTGTCATTTGCATCCTACATCAGCATTGTTTGGTATGGGCTTCACTCCTGACTATGTGGTTTATCATGAACTGATCATGACTGCCAAAGTAAGTATGATTGCCAATAAAAAATGTCATTTTTCGAATTTAGTACTATGCTCTTAGTCTAATTTTCTTCACCAACTAGGAATACATGCAATGTGTTACTGCTGTGGATGGCCAATGGCTTGCGGAACTTGGTCCAATGTTCTTCTCCATTAAGGAGACAAATAAATCAGGCCAGGCAAAGAAACGCCAGGCACAGCAACATTTAGCTGATATGGAAACACAAATGAAGCAGGCTGAAGCTGAGATAATTGCTCGCAAAGAGGAACAGGAACGCAAATTTTTGGCCAGCCAGCGATCGTAAGATTTCATTTTTTAAATGCATTGACAATGAATCATTTTATAGAAATTGATTAGACAACATTTTATATTCCAGGGGAGACATAGTGACACCAGGAGCTAGAGAACCCAATACACCTGCCACCCCTCGAAGAACACCTGCTAGATTAGGTTTATAATTTTATTTTAATACAAAAATCATGAACTACATGTAAAAAATAAGAAATATATTTAATACAATGAATGAAGCTTTCTTTCAATTCAGATTTCTTGTTGGGTCCATTGCTAGTTTTTTTGTTTTGATTTCAAAGCCAATAGAATTCCTTTATATAATTGATTTTTACATCACCGAAATTTGTTTTTGGAGTGGTTTTGCTTGGTTTCATGTTTTCAGATAAATCCAAGTGCAACCTTTCTAAGTATGTTAATTCTTTACACAATTGAGATGGTTCCATTTCAATTAGGGAGCAACATTCTTCTAACAAATGCCTAAAAGACTTTGGTAAAGTATTCAATTTTTCAGCATAACTTGTGGAAGCATATCCAGTTATTTCTGACATCCAATACTCAGTATGGGGCAAGTGTAGCATATTGTCCTCCTCTTCCTTTGGAAGACTGTCATATGATTTCCTCTCAAGTTTGGGACGTCCTATTTTATTTGGAGTATTGGTCAGTGATGACTTTTTCTCTTGTCCGGCCTCCATCTCAGTCACATTAGGTAATGGGTCTTTCTTAGCCTTGTTCACCACTTTTGGAAAGATAAGAGGCTTGTGTAAAGAGTAGAGGCGCTGAGGTGGGGCAGAATTTGGTTTCGCAATTTTTGGGAGTTTAAGTTCTGGTTCAAAATCGACTTTGACTCGGAAAAACATTCCTGCTGCATTAAGGTTTTGCGACTCAAGTTTTTCCTCAAACTTGATTTTTGAGACTGCTGATCCACTATGCAATCCAATACGTAGGCCATGCTGCTGAGCCCATTCAATATATCTACAAACAAATTTAGTTCTTACTAAATGACTTAAAAGAAAAACTCTAGGATTGTGGCTGCAGAAAAAGCAAAATGAAAATCAACTACAAACCTTTCGGGATGTGTAAGATAGGACACTGTTGTGCTTTTGAAGTCTTGACCCAGCATCTCTAAGTTTAATCCAGCAATAATACTGCTCCACTCCCCATCATCACGTTCAACTCTTCCACATTTTAATGTCTCAATAATATGCTACATGAACAGCAACATAACTTAAGTCAAATTCCTAGAGATAATAATATACTGAATTTTCAGTTTTAAGTACCTTTCTGTATGAGCTGTAAGGTGAAAGAGTGGGTAGGAAAGACAGCATTGAGTTCTTTTCATTATCATAGTTAGTTGATGAACGAACTTGGAGCTTTTTTAAAATATTTTTGTAAGTGTCATGAATGACTGCAGTGCGCTTGCCTGGAAAAGAGGGAATATTCATGAGACAGTATTAATTAAAGACAGAAAAAATATATGATAATATGACAACCATCATCATAAGTCGAATGAAGGATCTTATTCCATGCAGAGATAACTGGATTGACATTCTGAACCACTGATGTTGAGAAATTTGCTTTTGTAAATGATCTCTCATGTAGTAGAGAAAAGGCAACGCGCCTTAAAACACAAAAGTGCTCCCAATCATCCCACACAAAGAAACGTACATCACTGTTCTGAGAAGCCAACAACCTACAATTTCAAAAGACGTTAAAGGAGATCTGAGATGTAAACGGTGCAAACTTGATAGGACTGAGGCTTTCAAATACTGACTCATTAAATCTCATAGCAATCCGTGAATTTCTATGTTCAGTAGCATCGTCCAATCCAAATAAAAGTTTTAAAGCAATTATTATGTGAGCCATGGCTCTTCCTTCCCAATTCGGCAGGGATTTTTTAAGGGATACAGGAACATATTCTGATGGCTTGGGCAGCATGTTAAGGAGACGTTCAGCAACTAAAGCAATTTGACCTGTAATGTAGAAATTATTGAAACATGTACATTTGGCAATGTAATAAAAGCAAGAGGGAAATTTCCTTACCAGGAAGGTTAAGCTCCTGAACAAAGCGTTGAATTAATTTCTTGACTGAAGGTACCTTAATGATCTCTATACCTAAGTAAGCAGCTACATGCTGAGTGGCAGCAAGCAGACAGTCATAAGAGGGAGATGGTTGGTATCTTGTTAAAAGATTTTTGTTCAATGTGTGCAGTTTTGTTTCAAGAGGGAAAAATTTGGAAAGATTACTGTAAGATAAGTGACCCTCAGCAATCCACCTGTCAAAATGAAAAGGAATATACTGTATATTTATATTTATAATGAGTAGATTGTAAAATCACCATAGAGACTTGTTTTCCCGGGTTTTCCCCTTACCTCAAGAGATCACTTAATGTGATATTTTCATCATGTGTTTCTAGAATACCCAAGTACAACAAACAGATTAGTTTGTTGCGAACTAATAACCCTGGATGAGACTTGAAGGATCCAGAAATTGTTTGTTTCTTCTTGGCATCAGAATTAAACCTAGGACAGAAAACTCACTAAAGACCCAGATTCAAGAATTAAACTATGGCTTGCTTCTACAAAAACTTACTGTAATTCTTTAGGTCCTCCACAATCCACTTCACTAACAGATAACATTTCCAGGGTAACATTAGTCAGTGTTTGGCTTGCCAGGGACATTTCACCGACCATTCTCTCATAATTTTGATGGAAAGCAGAGGTCTACAAAATATTTTAATGGAAGCGACATAACACAAATATTCAGGGGCTAAATTTTAAAGGACAATTTTTTTTTATAAATATATACCCTTTCTTTTTGTTTTTTTCTTCTTTTCAATGATTCATTGAATGGATCATCATCAAGTGTCTCATTTATAGGGTTGTCAGAGTTCTCTTCATTGTCCTTTTCTGGAATTTTATCTTTAGCTTTTATTCTCTTCTTCTTCTCCTCAACATAGCCATAAATTATATTAGCATCACTGGAATAAATTAGCACACTAATACAGTTTGCCAACAATGGAATAAACTTATGATAGAAGAGAAGTAACACACAATCTTCAAATAAAACAACAACTTACGATTTGTTAAAATTTGGACCAAGTTTAGGAATAGTAAGATGATTTTTGGCAAAAAATGCTACTTCCATTTTTCGTAGGTATGCTGACCATAACTTTAAAACTACCAGTTTTAAGGAAGGTTTGGCTCCTAAATTTATGAGCTCATCTACTAACCCAGCTAGAGCATAGTTAAACCCTTCCCAAGTTGTGATACTTGCTGCAAATAGTAATAGAAAATAAGTGTTGAGCCTGTTAATATAGGTTTCAATTTCTTAAAAGCTAAAACAATAACACTAGCACCACAGTATGTTGTGGATAAATTCAACTCTTATTAAAGTGAAAGTATAACTTAAATTGCTTAAATTCTTTTTGCCTCACCATCTTCATCTTCTTGAACGCTTTCAAAAAATTTGGCAGACTTTCTTCTCTTACCGCCTATAACTTTTCCTTCATCTTCACCATCGTCATTTTCGAGAACTTCCTCTCTAACATCCTGTTAACCCATCGAATACATTATTGACCTGATTGATACAAACGAGAGATCTAGCAACAGCACAGGACAAGGTTATTGACATTTGCACCAACCTGGGATTGAGTCTGGCATTCTGTGCAAAAATAATAGCCCGATTCGCAAATAAAATCAGTTCCAGAACAAACAGTGCAAAGAGGCATCTTGAATACAATCCTCAGACAAACTTAAAGATCCACAGTATATGATTAAACGTAGATATCCCAAAATACCTCCTAAAGTTTTATAACCTTAGAATTCACGTGTTCATTAACATCGGCATTAAAATTTAAAGAAATAAAATATTTACCCAAATATATGGTTAAACTGGGGGAAAATAGAAATAATGTAAAGATTAATTAATACTGATCTCAGTGTAAATCTATGGGTTTGCTTGGAGCTTCAAGAATATATTCTTCTTGCAGGGCAAGAGAACAACTGCAACCACTCGACTCACTACAACAACACTTGCATTCGACACTCGACTATGCTATAATTCGGGTCGGGGAAGGTGATTAAAATCAAACATGTCTCAAATTTTAAAAAAAATATTTTTTAAAAATTGAATAGAGCCCTAGAGTTAAGTGAGCAAATTGTTCAAGCTTCAAAGGATTGGAAAATCCGGTTCCTCACAGACTACCGCTAATATTTTCAATGAAGGAGGAGCAAAGCAGGAGACTTGGCAGGATATACTGGAAAAGCTAGGTGCGAAAAAGCAATTATCGTGCATAGTAGGAAATTGTTTTGTCTTATCCACGACGGCGCAATTAACACTAAATTAACGATGATATTGTCATAGAGGGATTATTGCTGTGATTGTGTCAAAAGCCGATAGCTCTGAGACGATTCCGAAGGTACCGGTCGTACCAGTCTCCAGATTAGACCAATAATAATAATAATCCGCAAATAATTGTTCATAATCATGCCTGATTTTGCGCTAAATCCGAACTACTTCCGCTCCCTCACGCCCCCTCCCCCTCCCCCCTCCCCCTTTTCTGGCCTTCCCCCTGGAGAAATGTATTAGTATGTATGTTACACATTTTTTTTTGGGGGGGGGGAGGAAACTGATATTTCTTTTCTCGGACCAGCTCATCATTCTGCGCGGTGATAAATTTGAGTGGGGAGCGCACGCACGGAGAGCATGGGGGCGTCACGACCCACACGCGACGGGCGTAAGGGGCGTAAGCATTAAAGCGCAACTGTGCTCTCGACTCGACCCAGTTTTGTTCGTTTGGTCGTTACCGGAACGAAGCGGGACGCTGGACGAATTTACTCCGTTTGTCACCGTGGCGACGCGAAATACCTCTCACAAATGAAGAGGGTCGGTTCTGAATTTCGACTTATTTCTGATCGCTCCTTCACAGGTCACGATAGGTCACGATAGGCCTCAGACGTTTAGAAAGCGCGGTGGGGGAAGCGGACGCGATCCCGCTAGTCCCGCTTGACAGTCGCTGTCGGTCGTAGCGGTGCGGGGGTTGGCGACAGTGCTCCACTATGCTTTGGCTTAGCTTTGTTGTATCACCTCGCCGCCATGCCTAAACAACGGCAGTCTTCGGAAAATTGTTAACTTTTTAGGCCTGCTTCCAGTGACAGTCGGTCTTCTTTCTCGGGCGCAAAATGAACACAGATGTAAACCGACGGATCCTCGCCATCAAAGCCAAGAAGAAGCGCCATAAAAACGTGAAACGAAAGGGGAAACCGGAGGAGCAGGAACCCAAGGACCTGAAACCCAACCCCAATAGGTACGAAAATGCTAGCAACTCTTCATCGAATGAAACGAACGAAGATGAGGAAGACGAATACCTTTCGGTGGAGGAAGAGCAAGAAGACTCTGGTGACTATTGTAAAGGAGGCTACCACCCAGTGAAAATAGGGGACTTTTTCTGCAATAGGTACCATGTCACTAGAAAGTTAGGTTGGGGTCACTTCTCTACTGTGTGGCTCTGTTGGGACATGCAAGAGAAAAGATTTGTAGCCCTCAAGCTGGTGAAAAGTGCAGCCCACTTTACAGAAACAGCACTTGATGAAATCAAGTTGCTAAAGGCAGTCCGAGACTCCGACGTCAACGACCCGAAAAGAAGCAAGCTTGTCCAGCTTCTCAATGACTTCAAGATCAGTGGAGTGAATGGCAATCATGTGTGCATGGTGTTTGAAGTGCTTGGACACAACCTGCTAAAGCTCATCATCAAGAGCAATTATCGGGGCATACCTAAGCAGAATGTCAAGTGTATAATTCGTCAAGTTTTAGAGGGCCTTGACTATCTTCACACTAAATGCAACATTATTCACACAGACATTAAACCAGAAAATGTTTTGATTTGTGTTGATGAGGCATATATTCGAAAGCTGGCATCTGAAGCAACAGTTATGCATGCTATGGGAATGAAACTTCCAACATCTCTAATCAGCACTGCGCCAAAAGAGTTCCAGGTAATGAAATCATTGTTTACTACAATTCATAATAGGCTGTACAATATAAGCACTGTAATTAAATTCAATGCGAGGAATTGTTTGAGGCTTGTTAGGTTTATGCATGATCTTGACACTAACTTAAACGTGCATTGTGCAGTGTTCAAACTGTTTTAGTTTGCAAGTGAATTATGCATTTAAAGTTTAGAGTAACATGATAACACATGTGAAAACGTTTTTGGAAAAGTGGTTTTGGTGGGTGTCTGGGAGTGTAAATCATAGCTGCACTTTTGCAACTTTTGTATTGCTTTGCTCATCCTGCTTTGTTTTTATTACATGCCATAACCTATTTTTGGCTAAGAGGTAAACTACGTGGTTTAGTATCAATGCTTTAGAAGCAGGCATTTCTAGTTAATACCTCAAGATACCACCAATCGGTTTGATCTATGGTTGTCAGTGAACCGCATTGTTCTCTGTTATTGAATTTGCATTTCTTTTCTGTAAAATCCACTGAAATGTTTGTATGGCAAGTAAATTAAAGTGTTTGTTTCAGCATCAGAGGTTGTATGGTGAGATAGGTTTAGACACCTCATGCACTATAGCTTTCTCCATATGACAGTCCACACAAACTTTTATTAAGATAACAAGCTTAGATGTGTCATATCTGAAACAGTATGGATCCCTAAAATTTTGGGAACTGATGTTTAAATTGACTTATTAGTTACTCTGTTGTTTTTCATATTGCTGGGACACTAATGGCGAGTAGCCTGAGTACGCTGACCTCAGCACCTCCCGAAAGAGGAAGGTACAGATCACTAACTCCTTAATATCTTTCCTTGTCTTTTCAAGGAAACACAAGTTTTGCAGAAGTTATAAAGGAATAGGACATGCATAAAATAAAGTATGGAACTATGATTGAAATTTTTAGATAACACAATTTTTTCATTGTGTAATTTTTCGGGGATGTGATACTTGTCCTTAAAACTGCAAAATGCGTGTTTCCCTTTCTTTCATAAGTAAACTTGGGTCACTTGATGTGTTTTCCCCCAAAATTTCAGTAATAATCTTCAAATGCCTTTCTTATATTAGGAATTTGATTTCTTTGGGCTTCATTTTTCTTCTCACCTTCAGTTCTCTGATTTCTCTTATACTGCATGGGCAAATGCATATTAATTCTTTGTGGTCATTTTCTAATCCATCATAACTGCCTAACTCTATAATTTGCTGCTCCATGTCCTCAGAAGTGTTTGTCTACCTCATATGTTTTTCATTTGTGAATGGAGGGTTAGCAGAGGTGTAGTGCGCTTTACACAAGTAAAAAAATTTTTTATCTTGAGTTATGTATGTGCAAGTCAAGTAAACGCATGCATACCTGCATCCATTCCCCCCCCCCTTTCTTGGTAATTTTTGTATGTTTCACTTTCCTTTGTTAGTGTTGAATTTTCTACCTCATTTTTTAATAGTTAACTGCATGATTCCATGCATCAATAAAATAATTACCTTATTGAAAGGAATCACATTTACATTTGTTTCCCTTCTTTTGTTCGCAGGGCCAGGTTCTTAATTCAAAAATGTCTAAGAATAAAAAGAAAAAGTTGAAGAAGAAGGCAAAAAAGCAAACAGCTCTACTGCAACTGCAAATGCAACAAATTGAAGAGACAGAAAAGAGTAAAGAACTTTCAAAAACTGGTTCTGATGAGACTACTACTCCCAGTGAATCAACACCTAGTGATACAACTGTCTCCACGGAGAAAAAGGAAGACAAAGATGCTTGTAGAAAGATAATCAATGGCTGTAGCAAGAGTGAAGAGACTGAAGAAACTGTGGCTAGAAGTATGGGGGCAGGCGAAGGAGAGATGGATATAGAAGTTGCAGTAGATGAAGTAGCTAATCAAACTCAAGAAATGTCAGTTTCGGGTGCATCAACTCCTATTGAAGCTGTATTTGGAGAAGGTGAGGGTGATATGTGTGAGCCAATGTGTACAAGTCCAGGTCCTGGCCAACAAACTGAAACAGAGGTTAAAAAAGAAATCAAGGATGAGCCAGAATCTGTCAAAACGTCACCTGATGAAGAGTTGCCTCCAGAAGAAGCCGCTGATGAGGCTGTTGACTTTGAAAACTGGGATGCTAGCAAGGGTGAAGAAAGAACAGCTGAATCCAAAAAGAAAGCAAATTGGAAAGGGAAAGATGAACCAGATCCATCCAAAGATATTTGTGAGTTGCAAGTTAAAATAGCTGATTTAGGAAATGCCTGTTGGGTCCATAAACATTTTACTGAGGACATCCAAACTAGGCAGTACCGTTCATTGGAGGTAAGTTGAATTTAATACGCTTGGCTCATCAAGTAATTCTGAAATTGCAAACTGAGTAATTAAATTTATTTGTTTATAGGTACTATTAGGAGCAGGGTATTCAACGTCTGCTGATATTTGGAGTGTTGCTTGTATGGCATTTGAATTAGCAACTGGTGATTATCTCTTTGAGCCTCATTCAGGAGAGGATTATTCAAGAGATGAAGACCATCTTGCTCATATCATTGAGCTTCTGGGTGAAATCCCCAAAAGAATAATTCAATCTGGAAAAAACTTCCGCCAATTCTTCAAGAAAACAGGGGAACTGAAACGCATAACAGGGTTGAAGCCATGGGGATTGTATGAAGTGCTGACTGAAAAGTACAACTGGTCCCATGAAGATGCAGATGAGTTTGAGGACTTTCTCAGACCAATGCTGGAATTTGATCCTGCGAAGAGAGCTACAGCAGCGCAGTGCCTTGAACACCCGTGGCTTAAATACTGAGGTCCGTTCCATCCCTAGCAAGAATGAATTGGAGCTTCTGTCAGTTTTACATTGACTTAACTTGTAATCAATGTCATTCTGACATAAGTGTTTCAGCTTGGGTTTATGTGTTGATAGATTTATAGGCGTGAGCTGTTTGTGTATTGCTTTGCATCTGTTTCCTTTTGTAGGTTTCTGACATTTTTGTCTGCTGTTTCTAAAACCCTTTCCCTGTTTTACTTTTGAAATTTTTCATGCTCTTGGTTGGCTTTTAATTTGTTCCATAACCTTTTTCCATAAACTATTTTGGACTTGCTAACTAGAGTATTCATATCACAGGGGGATTCATTTCAGAAATTCTCTTTCCTAAATTTGATGTGAAATGCAACTATTTCTCTGATTAGGTGTGGTTTCCCTACCTTTCAGTTATTATTGGTATAAAATTCATAAAATTCTTTTTTGTGAAGTATTCATTGAACTATGTCTAACAAGTGTAAGTTTCAGGACTGAATTGTAAGATCTGGGAATTCATTGTGTACTCGTGATCTTCCATTTAAACATGTCTGCATTTAGCTTTCACATCACTTAGTTTTGATATTGCATAAATTAGTTTACACCTCAAAGGATCAATGCAAATACCTCAACTACTTTCAAAATGTTGTCTAACATATGAAAGTGAAGACATGTAGGAAACACAAGTTGATTTAAATTATTGTATGACACACTTCCAAAAAGAAAACAAACTTAACAATAATTTATATGTGATGTCCAGAAATCAGAAATCAAATTAGTTTACAAAATAAGTTTAATTTAAATTATCTCTGGCCGTGTATAGCTGTAGAATAGCTAGTTGTGTCCTGCCGTTGTGAATAGATTATTTATACCATTCATGTAAATTATTGCTCTAGACCAGAACCCAATGTTTGGAAAATTTAGCACTGAAATTTGATACTATATTTGCATTTTAAAGTTTATGCATGGTTGTTATTGATACTGTATGATGTAATCTTGTTAAGTTGGAAACCTACAAGTACTGAGTTCAATAATGAATGAGTGATAGAGGATATATTTATTAGTGATATTTGGAAGGTCCATCTAAGCAACAGTATCTGTTTATGCAAAGCTTCTGATGATGGATTGTTTAGCTTGGGAGATGTTTAGTATACCTTCTTGGCTACTTGTATAAAAACTCCTCTTTTAGGGACACCTTGGGTTAGTCAGTACAAATTTCAGAAAAATTTTCATTGATAATATGCTGCAAAGTTTGAAGCTTCAGTACCCTCGGTCTGGTAATGAAGTTTTGTGACTATTTTTGCCAGTTCAAGAATAGAAAACTCATTGTGATATGGCTTATGTGCTGGAAGCCCCTATGACATCTTGAGTGCATAGCTTCATCTTTTTGTTGTGTTTTTTAGTACTAAATGGATCCTTATTTTTAATTGTGTTTTTTAGGATGTTTTATATGTGTACGTGCTGAAAAAAGTGCGAAAGCTTCATCCATATTTGACATTTATTTTAAGTATTTGGCTACAAGGTAAACTTCTGGCTGAAAGTATTCAGACATGTCCTTTAATACCAAGTCTAATTTAAATTAAAGTTTAACAGATATGTGTGGACAGGGAAAGTGGGCACCATTTATAATATACAATGAAGGGCTGTATTTGAGCTATGACCTGTAGCAGCTTTCAATTTATGCTTGTACTCATCTGTTCATTTGTAGAAGGGTGCAGTTCCATCAGACTCCTAAATAAAAAAGAAAAATAAAAACGAAATAAAAGATACAAAGTACTGACAAATTGGTTTCTTCCATTTTATTTTTTTTAAACATATTTTTTTTGACTTCTATGAGAACAAACGACGAAATGCACTTCAGTGGTTGTCTTCGGCACACACCAAGAAAGAAATCAGGATCAGGATTTTGGAAGCGCTTTCTGCCTGCTGCGGTCGATCCTGCGTTTCGTACTCAGGCTTAAGGGAGGAAAGAAGGAAAAAGAAGCACATCGCGGTGGCGCGGCGCCGATTGGGTTGGTTTGAGTTGAGATAGATAGGGTTGAAACGCCGTGAATTGAGGGTCTCCGTCCTTATAATGCATTCCAAGAAAAAAGATGCTAAAGCATTGCCATGTCAGGACGGGAAGGTACGTGATTTGGAGACAGTTTTCGTATCAACCCCTATTGGGGATATGGTTATTGTGGTATGTCAGAATGGGTTACATAGGATTTATCAAAAACAAGATATAACTGATGAAAATTTTCAACCAGACATCAGGTAACTAAATATTCGATGCTTGTTTGATTAAAATAAAAATTAAATAAATAAGTTTTCCACCCATATCTCTGTGTTTTTCTAGAAAGCGTGTGGAGCTTATTGGTCCACCTTGCCTTGGTGCAGAGATCAAGTCGATTGTGGAAAAATGTGTGCTGTGGCTGCAAGTTTACTTCCAAAATCCAACTGAAGTTTCCAAAATCATCAGCCCAAACCTTTGCCCTATCAAATCAGAAGGTTTGCGTTTATTTCTTTCTCATCATATTATTACCAGTTTCTGATTAATTAATGTTAAGTTTTTAATATTCTAGGTGCATTGTTTCGAGACCGAGTGTTGCTTACCTTAGCAAAATCTACCCCCGCAGGGAAAACTATTACTTATGGAGAACTTGCATCAATGGCTGGTAGTCCAGGTACATAAAAAAGAGTGCGAGTTCTTCTATTACATTCTTCATATTTTACATAATCATTTCTATGTTGATAAAAGGTGCTCAGCAGGCAGTTGGAACCACTATGGCAACCAATCCTTTCCAGTTACTTGTTCCCTGTCATAGAGTTGTTAAAAGTGGACAACTTGTTGGCAAATACTCAGGTGGATGTAGGAACTCTGTGAAAATTTGGTTACTTGAGTTTGAAGGAATGAAAGTCAATCGTGAAAATGGTACTATATCGTCAAACAAGTAAAACCATTTATATCATGTATGATTTACGTTGTTCATACTCCATACAAACTCATCAGACTGTACTGCACAACACATTTGACATCTGCTGTAAAATAAGATTTTCCCCCCTCACCTTTTCTATTGCACTCGCCTAGCACAAGATCAAAGGAGTTTAGTTTAATTGGTTTAATTTTCCCGCGTTTCGCGGAATCAGGTTGACCAACATTACAGAACTTAAGAGGAAACAGCAGAGAAAAGAAAGAAACAACAAAAACCCAAACAAGCAGCAGAAGCTCAGTTTCAAATGGGCTTTAAGCAACTAAGAGTGGAATCTATCGTATGTCAAGGTGGTAATCTGAATAGATAAAGCAATAATTATGAGTAAAAGGAAGAATCCATCTGTCGACGGAAATTTAAACCATGATATATCTGACTTCCTTAGTGGTGAGGTCCTTCAGCAGTAACATTGGTTTCAATGAAGATAAAATAAAATTAGTTAGACTAATTTTTTTATCACCAACGCCCTCAAAATTACAGAACTGGCAAACTACGAAAGGAATGTAAACAGGAATATTCATAAGTATAATGCGTATCGCAAGGCAGCATCCTCCATATCTGCTCACCCAGTTCGGCTGACGTCAGGAGAGGAGGCTCGTAAATTGGACGGTGTTGGCTTAAAGATATCCCAGAAAATTGATGAATATCTCACAACTGGAAAATTACAAAAACTAGAAAAGGTCTCTCCTCATTTTATCTTTAACTTTATGTTTTGTTTTTTGTTTGTGCACGCCCCGCTTGACATTTATAATTACTGTTCCATTCTTTTTCAAAGATGTTTACAGACATAAATCATGTTACAGATTCACCAGGATGATACGAGTACTGCAGTTAATCTGCTCACTAGAGTGTCAGGCATTGGACCAGCCAAAGCGAAAGAGCTTGTTGACTCTGGCATCAAAACAATAGAGGATTTGCAACAGCACAAAGAGAAACTAAATCACCATCAGCTCATAGGTCTCATGTAAGTTTATTATTAATTTACACAACAGAGATATTAATTATCTGTCATTTTTAAGATGTCTCAATACTCTCAGTGGGTCTAGCTGGTCTAGCGCTACATAAGTTTTTGTCTTTACTTTCCTAGGTACTTTGAAGATTTTGAAAAGAAAATACCACGAGGCGAAATAGAGAAAATAGAAAATATTCTTGTCAATGAAATATCAACTTTAGATCCTAACTATATTGTGAATATCTGTGGTAGTTACCGGTAGGAGCTTAATGAAGTTCATTAAACTGTTTGAATAAGTCAACAACCATCAAAATACAATTTTGTTTCATAATCTTGAACTTTCTACAGGAGAGGAAAGTCAGAAAGTGGTGATATTGATGCACTCATCACTCATCCATCCTTCACATCAGATTCTAAACCAAAATCTAAAGCATTTTTATTGCACAATGTAGTCACCTGCCTAGAGAAATGTGGACTCATATGCGCCAAAATAAGTCATGGTGATGTGAAATTTATGGTATGGAAACCTTTGGCATGTACATGTTGGTAATATAATACATTTTACAATTTTGCTTAGCTTTTGAATATATTTTTTTATGACAGGGTGCATGTAGACTCAGTAAAGATGATGTTGTGCGCAGATTAGATATACGCCTTACTCCGCATGATCAGTACTGGTGCAGTATTCTTTATTTTACTGGCAGTGATATGTTTAATAAAGAGATGAGAACTCATGCTCTTCAGAAAGGATTTACATTAAATGAGTACAGTCTTCGCCCAATTGGCTCAACAGGTAAAACGTTACATTTTTTTTGCCTCATTTGACTTATTTTACTAAAATAAAAAAAAATCATTCTGAAGTCTTTCAATTTTTAATTTTTTTAGGTGTTCCTGGTGAGCCTGTATTTCTTACAAGTGAGAAAGATATTTTTGAGTACATTGATTACCCTTATAAAGCACCAGAAGACCGCAGTATTTAGTATAGTAACTGTTAGTCTCATTATTAAATTATAGTCATCCTTCTTTTGCCAGGTTTTTGACTTGTTTCTAGTTTTCCCCTTTTAGGATAATTTAAGTAATACAGCATTAGTTGGGCATAGCGTCACCGTATTTGGCGTCGGATGTTTTTCGAGCAGCCGACTTAGGATACACTACCAATATACTCCTCTTTTTGCGTCATTCCGCATTTAGCTTTGTTTTTTATTTAGAGCAACACCCACTGACGCTATATCGAACTTACTCTGTATTTGTGAATCTGTGAATGATATAATCAACATAATCAAATATTAATTTATGAACTAGTATTCCTCTTAACTGCATTTTTATGTTGTTTTTAATTTTGAAAAATTGTGAAACACAATCAAATTTTTTTTTTACATTTATTGTCATGAGGCTTTGCTGTCTTTGGTATCCAAATAAATTTTACGTAATGTGTACCTTGTCTGTCAGTGTGCCGAGCGTTAACGTTAACAAAGAAGTGCTTGCTGGGCAAGTTGTCCAGCCTGGGACCTGGGTAGGCAACCAAACGCACTGGTTTGCAAAGTTGGTTGCTGCTCCATCGGGCGGATGGAGAGACCTCGCGTCTCAAAGTCAGGACCATTCCTTGCGGATTTTCTGAACGAATAATTATAAAAGTCGCCGTCCTGTCACCATTGTATAAATGTGCTATTAAACTTTGAAACAGGAACACTTTTACGACAAGTGACGCTTTATTGATATGTACTGGATTCTGATCTGAGTCTATCCTAAAGAGATAGCTACAGAGATTCTAGCGTTCTAATCGCTGAAATGTGGTACTATCGTTGGAATGTCAATGCCTTGTAATGATGACAGACTTGCTAGAAGGCGTTCTTTCGGGCCGCGCCCGAAAAGTGGAATTCCACCGGATTCCTCGTACTCGAGAGGGTAGTTCACCTCTCTCTCTCTTTCCCTCTAGCCAGGAGTCTTCTTGCGTACTCGCTCGCCCTCTCATTTCAAACGCGCCCGCCCGCCGCGCGATGGGGGGGAGACTTTGAGCAGTACCTATCTGGCTCGAAGCGGGAGAAGACGTAGAACGCGACATGAAATCGCTCAAACGACGGAAATAAGTGTCAACTAATATTTTCATACATTTTCAGGTGGGTTTTGGAAATGCGTGCAGAGGATATACTACTCTGAGTGCCTAAAAAGATTTTGTGGATAGGGTGCAGTCAGCCGATCCACTACAGTTTCTCCTTCGGAGTGCGCTATCATACCGCAGTCCAATACTTTGAACGTGTTCTGTTGTTCGTTGTAGAGCTGGAACGTCAATCTGCTTTTTTGCATTCTTTAAATTTTTTAACATTATCCACCAATTTTGAACAAGAACTTTGAAAAATCTACTAGGAGGGGATATTGCGTTTGTTTACCTGACTTGCGTAGTACAGCTATAGCATCGGAATGTGGCACTTCAAGATGGCGGGCAGTAGCTTGTCTTAATCGTTCCAACTTTTCTTTGTTTTCCGAGTTGTCTGTGTAGGTTTCACGCTTCGGCAAAATTGTGGCGATGTGCAGTTTAGTGCAGTGTTTAGATTCAGTGTCGTTTTGGGTTTGAGTTACGGCCCTCCGTGGAAAACAGGACATATAACGAGAACCCTGTGCCAGTAGCCTTCGACAGTTCGAAGAGCAGCTACGGTCAGACGGAAGACGGATTCGTGTTGTTTATGAAAGTGATCGTCAGCAAACCTGCCTGCTAAATTGTTAGACAACAAGTACGAGATCTCGTCACTGAAGGATACACGTCATGCATTTTCTATACCTCATATTGAAAACCTCTGAGGTTCGTGGGTGTTTTGGAAAAGGGGATCTAACCTACGTCTGTCTTTGGCATTCCTTAGACTTTGATTTACGTTTTCCGATGTCGTAAACTTTTTGTGTGCTCACTGTGTTCTTGAGGAGTACTCGTATTGATCACTGTGTTGAAATAATCTGCATTTATGGACAGTATTTCGTTTACTTTACTTACAACTGGTACAAACCTGTTGCCTCACCTGTTGCACTCTGTTCTGCTCTTGTCAAACTGTTGATTGCTGCACTTCATGTTCAACTTTGTATTTGAAGTGCTTTTTGGTGAATTTAAAACCCCATTTAAAGCATAATTTTATTTTCACATGGTTGCCTTCCCTTTAATGATCCCTTTAATGATGGCTAACTTAGTTCTGTCAACCTTATTTTGGTGTTCTACCAGTGCTCCTGTATTTGAACCTAACTAAATTGCAGACTTTTTCACAAGAAGCAATCTATGGTCTCCTCATGTGTGCTATTTGCTTATCTCAAAATTTTGATCCAGTGAGGCTTATGATCGTTTGCAGTCTTCTACAGCTCTGAATGAAAAAGGGTTGTGAAGGTTCTCCCATGTTCTTCCTCTCTTTCTCATGAATCAAATGTTTCTTGTCTGAGCTTGTTTCATATTGCTTTCACTAAATTTATCCATCTTACCTTTGTGGTGTTGAGTCATTCCACTTTCATAAATTTTTACTTACATTTTTCTTTGTTTTGCATTTCAGAATTCGTCTCTGAAATCAACTTTAATGAAGAAACAGTGACATGGGAATGGATTACAGTGCCAACATATTGTGATGAAATAAAGTGTTGTGTTAAGTGAAATTTTCAGTTAATTAAAGTCAGTGAAATGTAGGCCTAAAGAATGGTGCTGCAATGCTTAGGCAGACGAGGAAGGTACCGCATTGAACGGTACCTCTCTTTAAGTGCAAGTGAAGTGAATGAGTTTTATTTACAAAAAGTGTGAAAAGTGAAAATCGTGCATGTGGACAGAAGAGCGGGGCCCACCGCCACTGGGCCCCTGTCTGGTCCCTGTGCTCCCACGCCCAGTGGGGTCTAGCATGGGCCAGCAATCTTTTTCCACTATGAACTCTGCCACGTCAGGAAAGTTATCAACCCGTACAACGGGATATCATCAGAAAGCTTTGGCAGAAATTAGAAATTCTCTTCTGCCATTTGCCAACATTGGTGGTGACAGCAATGTTGGCTCCAGTGCTGCAAGTACTATATCAACACTTTCAACAACTAGTGGTGTTAGTTCAGCCTCAGGGCTCAGTGGATTCAGCACTGCTTCTGGAACTGGATTAGACAAGGATAACCAACTCCACAACATGGGATACTCAGAGGTGAGTCTCATTATTTTGTCTTGGTTTGTGATTGGCTAATGAATCAGCAATCAGCCTCTTTATTCTCCTTGGTTTTGGGCTGTGATAGTGTTGTTGCTCAATTGTTAGCCCTTCAGCTGTAAGTTGCCAATTTTGTCTGATTTGGGGAAAAGAAAGTGCTCTCTTGTTAACTGTGTCAATTTTAAGTATGAGGATTGTGTGATCTTCCAATCATATATTTTTTTTTAATCTCATTGCAATCCACCCTGTGAAATTGTTATTAAGGACACAGAGGTATATTCAATGGCCAAAAGTCTTAGATGTTTTGAAATGAATGAATTTTCCTGTCCCAGCCCCTTTTACCTCGTTTTTAACCAATTTTTCCTCCCCTCACCGGATCTGGAAGTCTGCTGTGAGGACGCAGCTCGCAGAAGCTGTCGTAATCTCTCTGTCTCTCTCTCTTTTTTTTTCCCCTTTCTTTCTTTTCATCTCACCCGTGTAAAGCGTCGCAACGCCCCGCGAGCACTGTTGAGACTCGTCCTCCCTGTACGTCTTACGTACGATACCAAGAGATTTTTCTTCGTGGTCGTTGCTGCAGCCCGGCCTGCAACATTCGAGCTGAAGCGGGGCCCACTTTCCCGACAGTGTACCAGAACAGGCCACCGGCGGCCGCGCGCGGGTAATTGCGCTTCTGGAATGCGGCTCAGGAGGAGAGGAGTGGGGGGGGGGAGGGAAAGGTAGGGGGCGCTGTTGAGCGGCTGCGGCTGCGCCGGTGTCACTTAGGCCCGGCCCGGCCCGGCCCGGGGAGGTGGCCCGGCGGAGGGGGGAACTTGCCGCATGCGAACATTTTGATATTTTGGCGGGTGCGCGTTGGTCGGGTCGGGTGAGGCCGGGGGCCGGGGCCGGGCGTTGCGAAAGAAAGGAATGGATGGATTCCTGGGATTCCGAGTGGCTGGGCCGGGTTGGGTCGGCGTGACGGGTAGGCGGGTAGGTGCACCGAGCAGCAACCGAGCACGGCAGAGGTACCCGAACCCGTCGGCCTGGCGGCCGGGACGGGTGCGGCGTGGCGTGGGCGAGGGTACCTCGGTACCTGCCCTGCCCGGGGGCACCGCACCGCACCGCGTACACCGCGTGCGAGCAGGGCAGCGAGAGAGATGGGAAAGAATGCGTCCCCACGCCATTCAATTTACATGCCCGCTGTCTTGGCCTTCACGCTAGCCATCACGCAGCCCGCCCCCGGCCCGGCCAGCACCCCCCGGCTCGGCAGAGGGCCCCGGGGCCAGGGCCCTATCACTTCGAGATCGGGGGTGTCCACTTGCTATCTCTGTCTCCTTTTACCCATTAGAAGGCAGGTGGTGCGAGAGAGACGAAAGCATTACCTCCACCACACCCCCGATCCCCGGAGTGAGTAGGCCCTGGAGGGCCCTGCTTATGTACCCTTATTCTAATCCCCCCCCTCCCTCCTCCGCCTCCACCCCCTCGGCACCGGGACCGGGAGGCAGAGCGTGTCAGTCACTCCTCCGCATTGTCCTTTCTCTTCTCTTTCAGGCAGCTGCCGCAACCCGTTGACCCCCGCCCCGCCCCGCCCTGCCGCGCCACCTTGTTGGACCCGATTACATCGGGATGCATTTACGTCACCAAACTCTGTCCCCCGTGCTGCCCTCCCCCCCCCCTCCCCTCACCAGAGAGAAAGGCTCCTCCTCTGTGATGTGAGGGGGATCAGCTCGTCCCGGCCCTGGGCCCGGCGCGGCGCGTCACTTCTGTGTGTCGTGTCGGAACTGAACAGCTGTTTATTTATGATCGACGGCAGAGCAAGGGCGCGGGGGCGGGGCGGGGCGGGATCTCGCACCCCTGCCCGTGCTCTGGGACTGGTGGGGCGAGGTCTTGTCAGGTCACTCGGAACTGTCTCTCTGACGCAGCTGCGAGCCGCGATGCAGTCCGCAACACCCGTGTGACCCGACCCGCCCGACCCGTCTCGCCCGCCGTGCGCCCTACGCCACGCCGATTCGGCCGATATACACCCGCGTTTTGCGGACGACATCGCCCCCTCCCCCCCCCCTTCCTGCCGCACGCACGCGCACGCAAGCGATCGCGCCGCCTCAGTGAAAAGTGATAACCTTGGCGGGATGGCGTGGCAAGGCGCCGCATGCGGTGCAATGCCGTCAGCGGACGGACGGAAATGTTTGGAGGCCGCCGTGGTGCGGGTGCGCCCCCGGGGAGCAGGCTCACTGCGTGAACGTGCGTGCCGACCCGACCCGACCGGCTCGATTCCGCACACTGGATTCGTCGCTCTTTCCTTGTTGTACTCATTGGGCACGGCCATAAGGAGCAAGAGAGAGGAAAGTGCAAAACAGTGTTCGGAATCCCCTTGCCGGGCGGCGGGCGGCCCCTCTGTCCTGTTCTGTCGCTAAGGAAGCGCGCTCCCCCGAGTGGAGGGCGAGGCGGGTGTGTGCCACGGCCGCGCTGCGCCAAGCAGCAAAAAAAAATAAATAAAAATGAGGCGCAAAGCAGCTGAGGGGCTCCGCCGCGCCCCGCCGCGCCCCGCCGCGCCCCGCCGCGCCGCGAGCCGCTGTGCGACGCGAAGCGTTTCGGATCGGCGGAGGTCAGACAGCCCCGCGGCCCGGCCCGGGCCGGGGACCGGGCGGGCGCGAAGGGCGTAGCGTAGCGTAGCATTCGCAGGGCATCTCTCTCTGCCCGCGCCCCGCGCCGCGCTCCGCCCCGCGCTCTCCTTCTCCTCACCCCCCGTACCCCCCGCTCGGCCCCTCCACTCCCCCCCTCTCCCCCCTCGGGCCGCCTGAAATGTGGCAACGGCGGAGAGCGGGGCGGGGCGGGGCCGACCTGCTCCATACGCCGGCCGGGCCGGGCTGGGCCCCGTGCCGTGCGCTGCACCGTGTGTGCTGCTGCAGCTGAATGCGTAACACGGCAGCAGCCGGCCCGACCCGACCCGGCGCGCCCGGGTACCAGAGAGTACCTGAGGGGCTTGGGCCTGGCCTGGGCTATGGGCTGGGCTTGCCTGCGCCAGGACCTCCACCCTGCTCGGCCCGGCCCGGCCGAGTCTCAAGCAGGCGCTGCTGACACTTGCATGCAGCCAGCCTCTTCGGCTTCGGGGTCGCGGGGACCGGCGCTGACCTGGGGAGGGTGGGTTGGGTACATGGGCGGGTACTGTTCGAGGAGGTGTCATAAATATTATGAAAGCGTTGTTGGAGGAGGAGCTGCCGCAGCCCGCAGCAGTGAGCGCTGCTGGGTCCTGTCCGTGCATATGCCCCTGCAGGTGTGTGTGTGTGCGCGCGCGCAGCTGCAGGAGCAGAGGTCATACTCGATGCGCTTGGCGCGGCGGTGTGAATGCGACACACGGCGCGATGCTGGCTGATCTTGTCTCTTCCTCGGTCTGAAAATGGCGGGCTCAAGGCTGCGGGCGCGGGCGGCGGGCGGGCGGCGTTCCCCGGCTCCCTCCCCCCCCCCGCCCCCGCCCCTCAGGCCCTGTCACATACGCGTGGTGCAAGCAACCCCCTCGCCGCCTCGGGACCCCCTCCCCCTCCCCCTGCGTTTGAGGGGCGGAAAGGCGGTTTGAACCTCGCTGCTCACCGACCGCCTGCCTGCCAGCAGCTGGCGGAGGACATGACACGACATGACATGCGTGCCACTGCCACTTGAACCTCTCGGCGGGATCCGCACCTGACGGGGCGGGGCGGTGTCAGTGGCCGCGGGGCGGGGCGGGGCGGGGCACGGTGCTGGGAGGAGAGGAGAGTGCGTTCCAGGCACATTAACATTTTTGTCAAATGGAAGAAGAAGAAGGCGGTGGCGGCCGAGCGTGGCGGTGCCGGGGGCCGGCCAGGGACGCGACGTGGGACCCGTTCCCTAGGAGCTGGCGCGCCGCGCCGCGCTGACGGATGAATGTGTCTACTTTATGCGGTCCTTTCGAAGCTGGCGTGGCGTGCCCTTGTGAGAGTGTGAGTGTGTGCGTGTGAGTCCACGCTGCAGATAAGGCTTCTTCTCCTTCTGGCTGCACGATGCAAATCGCCTGTCCCGGTCCCGTCGGTTCGGCCCGGCCCGGCCCGGCCCCGGGTCCGCGCGCCACGGTCTTTTAACACGAGTGTCCTTTGTGTTGCCGCGCAGAGCGGGCTGCTGTGCTGTGCCTATGGCGAGAAAGGTCGTGCACGTGCAGCGGCGCGCAGCAGCGTGCATTGTTGTGCTCGCGTTTCGTGCGCGCGCGGGCGGGGTGGGGGCGGGCGCGTGCACGACGCGCGAGCCGAGGCCAAAGACGCGTTACTTTTGGTCATGCGCGAGTGTCGGCGCCCTTGCACTTTGGCGCTCTTTCTCTTTCTCTCTCTCGCTCTCGGGCTCTCTTGCTGTCTCACTCACCCAGTCACTCACTCGCTTGCACTGGAATTCCAAGTGTACGAATATGTCATTCGCCTGCAGTATAAGTGAATTTCATTCGGTTATGCAGCTGAGTTGAAAATGAATGCCGCATTTGCAGGTGTGTGAATAAAAATTCGCTCGTTTGCAGGTGTGCGAATGAGTATCAGCGCACGTAAATTTGTTTACCCATACAAGAGTGCGAACTGTCATTCCACATTTGCGAATTGTCATTCGCACATCTACAAGTGAGCGAAAATTCATTCGCCCCGCGAATAATAAATTCAGTCATATGCAAGTCAGCGACATTCTTTACACTTCGCGATATTGTGCCTGGTCACCATAGCAAATCAGCGCGCAAGGGGTCCTTCACTCCTAAAGATCAGTATACACCCTAAAACAAAATCAGTTTAAAAATATTAGAGAGAGAGAGAGAGAGAGAGAGAGAGAAAAATCAGAGAAATCGGTGTACGCTCCAATTTATTGTGAAGGACCCCTCGTCAGCGCGGCCCCCTGATCTTGGTTCGCGTTTGGGCTTTGCTTCGCCTCGTCGTTTTGCGGCGCGCTCTCCCGCCTCGCCCCGCCCCTCCCCGCCAGCGTCATGAATGACGCCAATGCGGAGAACGCACCGGCGTCACATACCACGAGCCGAGCCGAGCCGGCGGAGTTTCTTATGAGTGAGCGGATTCCTGGGCGGGAGCATGCCGCCGCCGCCGCCTTGGCTGCCTGCCGGTAGGATAGAATGGAATAGGCTGGGATAAGGTATAAAGTAGGATGGTTTGACGTGGAATGGGATAGAGAATTCCGCCGCACTGCGCCTCTTGCCGGCGGGGATGGACCGGACCAAACGCAGAACCGCAGGAGTTTTGATGCCCAAACGCGATCGAACTTGGTTTCAATTTTGAGGGTCTCTTTGTGCGGAAAAGCGCGCATATGCCCCGCGCGAAGAGGGTCGAGATGTCCCGATGTCCCGTCCCCTTTCCGTTCTTGTCGCGCGTTGTCGCGCGACGCCGGGCCGGGCGCGGGGCGCGTGGACTGTACCGTTAACCTCGATAACATTCCCACGCGATCACGGTTATCAGGTCCATGACGCACGCCGTGCGCATTCCGTTCGCATGCTCTTCCATGTGAGTGTTCCGCGAGTATCTCTGTGGGGCGGGGCGCGGCGGGGCGCGTTGCCTCGTTGTGGGAGTCACGCGAGAATAACGCCCGCGCGCGAGCTCAGAGGACTAGGACGTCTCTGAAAGATGAATAAGAGCGCACGAGGACGCGTACGGGAAGCACCACGCAGATTTTTTCTTCTTCTTTTGCTTTTGTTGCAGTTACTGTGAATGTTATGCGATATTCGGCTGACATTTTTTTTCGCGAATCTCTCGGTTTGGTCATTCATTTACGTATTCATTCATTTACGTATTCATTCATTTACTCACTCATTCATTCATTCATTCACTCATTCATTCATTCATTCATTCATTTATGCACTCATCACGATGTATATGGGGGTTCGCGTACACGGGGGTTCAGTACACCGTGGCAGTCGCATGCACTTGCAGTGCTTCTTTCCCCCTCTAGTGCACTTCTGTCATATACAGTGCTTGTCTACGCGCGTGGCCCTGTTTCTTTCCATATAATAATGCGACTCTCATTATTTTGTTTCTATTTATCAGTTTTACTATCTCTGTGCCCCACGCATGCACGTGTTCGCACCCCTATCATTTTTTTCCCTCAGTGTAGCCATGTTATTTTTCTCGGCCGGGCCCCACCGGCACGGCATGGCGCGGCGCACATCGCACTTGGCTGGCTGGCTTTTGATCGGAAAAGGTTATCTCGCCCTGAGAGTGCATGTATACTATACCATATACTATATGCTGCCTGCCTGGCGATCTGCGGGAGCCCGATATACCCGCACGCACACACGCACACAAATATAATGCGCAAACATTTGGCCGCGAACGGGTACGTACGCTGCTGGAATTCGGCTTGTGTATGCGCGAGGGTATGTGTGCGTGTGTGTGTGTGTGCGCGCGCGCGCTTTTGTGTATGTTGACACGGCATTTGGAAAGAGGTTAAAGGTTTCAGCAAGACTTTAAAGCGCGACAGTGTACTCACGACGGTCGGGGGCGTGGCGCGCCGCACCGTGGCGTGGCGGAGTAGCGCTGCGTTTACAGAATCGTACGTTATCCGCTTGGGACCTTGCTCCAGTGTAGAGGCATGCGGGGAATTCCCTAAAAGAGATTATTTTTGTTTATGTATATAGTAGATGGCGTTACATATTTTGAACTGCACGGTAAAAACTATGTCTGATTTTTTGAGGAAAAAAGGAAAACTTTCAGGGCCTTGGATACTTTGAGGAAAATGCCTTAGATTTCGAGGAAGTCTCCTCAAAATTTGTGGAGATTTTCCTTATTTTTTGAGGAGTCTGCCTCAAAATCTAAGGCGTTTTCCTCAAAGTATCCAAGGCCCTGAAAGTTTTCCCTTTTCCCTCAAAAAATCAGACATTGTTTTTACCGTGTGCACACCACAAAAAAATATATATTTGTTATGTATTATGCCAGTCGCTTGCACTCCCTAAAGGAACAGAGAGCGAGGCAGCAGTGCTCGCAGAAATTTTTTTTTCTATTTTATGTGGACTGATTTTTTTTTAATTTCTCAAATTTTTTGGTCGCGTGGCCGACGCGGACTGGCCGCGGGTCCAGTGGAGCCCGGAGGAGCCGTAGGACCCGCCCGGCCTGGGCCCGGCGAGCTCGTAGGTGAAAGTTTAGTCTCAGCTGTTCATACGGGTATTGGCCTATCGCCTGGCGCAGCCCAGCCCAGCCCGCCCAGCGCTACGTAACTTGAGCTCTTTCCGTCCCTCCGTGCGACAACAGCCACGCGCTTGCTCCATATGCTCCATACGACGCCTCCAGCCAGGCTAGCGGATAGGGCGCTCCGCTGCTCCGGTTTGATAAAGGCGTTGGAATCGAAAATAGATAGGAGGCGGCGATGTGTATAGTCGACGTGAGGGCGGCCTACACATGATTCCCAGAGTGCTCCCCAATGCTTCCCGCCCAGATTTTATAATTGCGTATGAATTCTATAGCGGCAGAAAAAGCTTATTTTGACTAATTGGTGCTGAATCTGCTGTCGTTGAACTTTTTAATTGACTTCTACTGCTCATTTTCATCCTGATGATTCCCAGTACGGTGTACGTCGGTGTACGCATGCTTCCCAATGTAGCTGCCCTGCCCCGCTCGGTAGACGAGACGGTTCGAAATGCGGGCTGGACTTGGGCTGGTCCGGGAGATGTGCGCGACTTTTTGCGCGCCAGCCCCAACGACGTGCGCCGCGCACAGTAGAAACGAGTCCTGGGATTCCCAGGAGAGTTGGAATCCCAGTGAATGTCCTAGAAAAAAGTAGTTTTTCCCAGGAGTTTTTCCTGGAAAACCCAGAACATCCCCTGGGACAGATGATACCTCCTGGGAATGTGCAAATTCCCCTGGGTAACCCAGGACTCGTTTTTGCCGTGCGGGGAAAAGGGTATATGGCGGCGTGCCGCGCGCACACACACACACACATCCCACGCTGAAGCTGAAGCGATGAGTAATATTTGTCCAGAGGTGTCAAGGGGCATACACGTGTAAACACGATGACACACCGCCTGACGCGAGGAAAGGATTTGCTGGAGAATTTCAAACCAGACGAAACCTTGACTCTGCCTGCTCCTCGCGCCAAGTTGTATTTTCTCTCCAGGCCATAGCCTCAGCCTCTCCCTCTCCTCTGCTCTTCTCTCTCGTCACGTAGACCGTCTCTGTGGCCGACACCACCGCACCGGCCGGGCCGGGCCGGGCCGGGCCCCGTGCCCGTGAGGTCAGTCTGTGGCTGCGGAGAGGCTGCCGGAGCTCTATCGACTGTCTACGCACTTTCACTCCTTCCTCCTCGCCTTTTCCCCCATCCTGGATAAGAGTAGCGCCAGCGCCGCCTACTCTGTAATTTAAAACCTATAACGTCCGTACGGGCGCGGCCACGGTGGCCGGGCCTGGGCCGGGCAGGGCAGGGCCGGGTGTGTGGGGACCTCACCTCCTCCCGCAAGTGGTATAGTTTCATTCCCCGCGCGCGGATGGGAACGGGGCAGAGTTTCCTTGTTTGGTTGTCATGCGTGCCTGCTGTGTTGACGGCTCGGGATTGGTGAGAGAATGTGACACCCCAAATCTTTCCGCTTGGTTAAGCTGCGGAAAAGAAAGAAAAAAAAGAAAAATCGCGGCCGCACGCACAGCAGCGATGTTGTGAGAAACACCTGCCAAGGAGCCCACTACTTAATCCATCAAGTGCGAGCGGGCACCTAATCTTGTATTTATATTTCAACAAAATAAAAAAGAAATTCTTCTCGTTTTATAATTTTGTAAAAAAATATGTACCCTGTTTTCGACCAACAGGATCCTCGTCATCTATGAACCTCCTATCTGAAAAACACACTGTAAACGCTGTAGCCGTTTTTGTTGCCGAATTATTTGCGTTAATTTTGACTTTATTCTCCCACATTTCAATGCCAAAATTTGCCCTTTTCTGAGGAAAGCCAAACTTTTCGTGGCTTCTTTTGCTGCGAAAGTTCGGCCTCCTCCCGCAAGACTGTTAAATAATGGAATTTAAAAGACCTAGGACTTTGCGTTCTTCAGAGGGATGCCAGTGGTTTAACAGTGTAGTCAGAAAATTTATACGGATTTGGTAGTTGGAAAAAAAATTGGAGCAGCAGGAGTTTGATGCCGCGCAGCCCGCCCCGCGCCCCGCGCCCCGTCGCATTGGGTTCGCGCGCCCCGGATCCCCTCCGCGGCCTCCAAACTGTGGAACGCGGCCGGGGCCCCGCGATGCCAGAGATAAGGCGGACGTTGGAGATAAGCGAGGATGTTCCGGGCCCGGGCGGGCCGGGCCGGGCCGGGCCGGGCCGGGACGGCCTTAGGCTGGAGCGGCAGGAGAAGGTTTCCGCGCTCCGCCTCCTCACCTTGAGCCAGGCCCCGGCCCGGCGCGGCCCGGGCTTCGCATTCTCGACCGGTCCTTGCTTTTATTTTATTTGCCTTTGTACTTTTCTTTATCCTTTTACCTTGTGCATCCGTCGGCAGGCACCCTCCTGCCCTGGCCTGGGCGGAGAACGCGCGCTTTTTCCCTCTCTGTCGAATTTCTTAAAAAAGGAAAGAAAAAAAAGGAATTTTGTATTGACTAAAAAGGTGTCCCCTGCGGGTTCAGTACGGTAAAACTGAGGCGCAACTGTGCGCCTGATGAAGAAGCTACGCCTAGGTGAGGCGTTTCGAAAGAAATTCTTCCACGCATTGAGATAGGACGAATCGGAGTGGATAAACCTGCCACTCTTCATTTAAAGCGTGATTTTATACGCCTGGGCGTAATATTTCAACTTAGTTTTACCAGTGTTAGAAGTACTGTATCTGTATATTGCCTGGTCACAATTGGCCTACGTGGAAACAAAAAGGAGGAAAGTAACACTCAAAATAAATACTAGACCAAATCTGTATGAACGTCGATATTTATATCCTAGTTACCAGGTTTAAAGATCTATATCGTGTCTCATTGAAAGTTGAATTTTCAGCGTTGTAGAAATTAGTGCGGTATAGTGTTATATAGAACATTTTCGAAATATTTCAATTTTTTTTTTTATCGTTTTGTTCATTTTTAATAAAGTCGTGATAAGCTATCAAGTGAGCAGGTCGTCGTCCTCATACACTTTTTGCCATGTCTATGGTCCCATAACCACCACCGCGCGGTGCAGCTGGGACCGGTGGTGCTGGCAGGGCAGGGCAGGGCGGGTCGGGGCACGGCGCACGGCTCGGCACGGCACGGCACCCCCCACAGGGGGGAAGGCTCCAGTCAGTGTGCGTGGGCCCCCACGGGCCGGGCCGGGCCGGGCCCCCGGGGAGCTTGGCCCCGCGCTGCTCCGCGCTGCTGCTGGGCTGGCGGGGCCGGGGAGACCGGGGCCGCGCCTTCGCCGTGTCGCAACGCTGCTGCTGCAGCTCAGCCTTGGCGTGGCGTGGCGTGGCGCGGCGTGGCGCGGCGTGGCGCGGCGGGGCCGGGAATGGAACGACGCCGCGCGACGCGCTCCGCGGACCCAACTTGTCACCTGAAGGCGAGGCGCGCGCGCGCGCGCTCTGCCCGAAGCGGGGCACGCTGCGGGAGGTGGGGGGGGGGGGAGTAAAACCCTCGAGTCAAGTTCTCCTGACCCGAAAACTGCGCGAGCGCGCGGAAAAGTTGTCGCGCGCATGGACGTTCGCACACACATGCCGTCGTGAAACTCCGCGAGCCGCGAGGCGCGTCGCGCCGCCGCCGCGCCTAAAGTAGTGACACGCGTAGAGACATTCTGAAGGAATATCTCTCGTCATAGGCGCGCGTCACACGTCACCTAATCGTAATGTAATTGTGCCCATGAAAGTCGCGCCTTATATTGCTCCGCGCCTGCCAGCAGGGCTTGAAGTGTCTGCGTCTAATCTCGGCGATTTGAGTCGTGTTGTTGATTACCTCTCGCCAGCCGGGCCCTGCCCCTCCTCACCCCGCCCCGCCCCAAACCCGGTTCCTTGTCCGCCTACCTCACCACACCTCCGCTCCGGTGCCAGGTGCGGCCCGGCCCGGCCCGGCCCGGCCCGCCCCTGCCCCTGCTCTGCGCGGTACGGCTGCAGCGCTAGCGCTAGGCCCCTTGGCCGGGCCGGGCCGGGCCCCACCAGGCCCTCCACGGCTAATGAGACTCGCCACGCCACGCCACGCCTCGACATTCCACCGGCCCCCCCGAGCCGGCCCGGCCCGGCCCGGCCCGCCCTGGCCCCCAGGGTTTCATTTTCAAGTGACTGTTTTGTCATCTCAGGGGCGATGCGGGCAGAGCACGTGGACCGGACCGGACCAGCCCCGGACCGGACTGGACAGACTGACAGGAGTTTCGGAAGCTTTTTGATGGCCTCATTCTTCATGGAGCGTCTCGCCGTTTGATATGTTACGAAAATTAGGGGAAAAGGAAAAAAAAATCTACACTCTAAATGACCATGGACATTTTTGTAACTAGCACCGAACGATTCTGCACGTCACTAACTAGTTACAATTTTCACCTCTTATTTGTGTGCAGTTAGTTACAAATTGTGTGGAGTTCGTTACAAAATGTAACTATTTGCACACATTTGCGTACAAAATCGTTCATAGTTAGTTACAAAAAATGTTTATTGACATTTAGAGTGTAGCGCCAAAGAATTAAACGGCCCTCGTTGTGTTAACACTTTACCACAAAATGAGGCATAATTATTTCTAAGTCAAAATTAATTGTGAGAATCAAAGCATGAATTTTATCCTACATAACTTGCCATACAAAATGTCGCCCAGTTCACATAATGTCAGGTAATAAAGTTGAATAAAAATTCTACGTGCTGATCTTAATAATCAGGGATATGTATGCTGATGGGTGCCTTTTCTTGTAGACTGCAATGGTACCAAATTTTCCTTAAAAAAATCTTAAGAAAAATCAAAAAATTTAAAGTCAAAAGAACAGTACACATTTTGTCTGAGTGATGCCCCCTCAGGAGGAGGCGAGCCGCCGCCGTGCGTTTCCTGGGCTAAAGGCTCCTGAGCGCCGTGGTCAGAGACGATAGGCAAACCCGGCGCACACGCGAGCCGTGCGGGGCAGCATAACTTGCGCGCGCGCATTGCCTATGATAGTGAGAACACTGACTGGGCGCCTTTTCTAGTTAACTTCAATGGTACCACATGTGAGCAGAAGTGTCCCGCGTGTTTCGGCTCGGCTCGGGTGTGAGCGGCGTAGCTGTGGGGAGGGCCGGGCCGGGCCGGGCCGGGCCGGTCAGCGCGGTGCATTTCTGACGCCTACGTGTTTCCGGCTGGCCCTCCCCAGAGGCGTCCCCGTGCCAAACCGGCGCGTGTGACTTCCTGCCGCCCGCCGCGCCGCTGCGCGGGGAGCTGCCGGAGCGAGTCGAGCCGCTGGTCAGCAGCGGCGTCTGCGCGGCAAGCGCGAGACTAATAAATGCCGTGCTGCTTTCTGTGACCCTTCACGTGGCCTGACACTTTGCTAGTCTCATGGCCCGGGCCTTATTAGGGGGATGATTTTCCTCGCTCGCTCACGCCATGATGTGGCGTGCACGGTACAAGAACAATGTCTAGTTTCGTGAGGAAAGGGGGAAAAGTTTGAGGAACTCCCCGGTTTTGATGACAACTCCTCAGATTCTAAAGTAATGAGGGGGAATATCCCTAAGTTTTCAAAACAGTTTCTCAAAGTCTTCCACTTTTCCTAAAATAAAAATGAAAATGAAATAGAAATTGCTCATGGTTCTCTCAAGTCGAGTGCTGGGTAGGAGGCGAGGGGAGAGCCACTTCAAAAAATCACTAGCCCCCAAAAAGTCATTTAAAAAAGAAAAATAAGAAAAAATCAAGAAAAATGATACAGAACAACCCGCAAAATGGAGAGCAAATGATCAAAAAACGGAAAAAGGTAAGAAATAGGGGGGGGGGTGAAAATTTATTAAAAGGTGACAAGTTTTCCTTACAAAAAGTCTTGAGAAAAATCAAAACAAAAAATCAAAAAATCAAGTCAAAAATTTAGTACAGTACTCATTCTGTATGAGTGATCCCCCCTCTGGAGGAGGAGGCGGCGGCGCCGCCGTGCGTTCCCTGGGCTAAAGGCTCCTGAGCGCCGTGGCCAGAGACGATAGGCTAACCCGGCGCACACGCGAGCCGCGCGGGGCAGCATAACTTGCGCGCGCGCATTGCCTAAAATAGTGAGAACACTAACTCGGCGTGGATCAATGACCAAATGCGGGCTTCTCATGGTACTTCTGCTGCTGCTACTGCTGGTGGTGGTGCCCCAGGTGCTCAGCACCACGCCTCGCAGAGCGCGGGCGCGCCGGAGAGGACATCTAGGGAGCTGTGGGCTGAGGGGCGGGGCGGGGCGGGGCCGCGCCGCAGGCTGGCCTGCTGCCTGCCAGCCTGGCCGAGCAGCTTGGCCTGTACAACCAGTTTCCGCGTCCAAGTCGCATTTCTCCCTCCGCTTTTTCAGTCCAGTCCCATCCCCCGCAGTGCTCGTTCTTAGGGAAAGGAGCGCGCCGTGTCGCCTCACCTCGCCACGCCGCCGTGGCCCGGCTCTTGAGCGGCTGCTGAGGATGCAGATGTGCAGGGCTGCTGGAGGACCGTCTGCATCTGCGCTCATGCGTGGTGACCACGGGGCTGCCGGCCGATTCCGAAAAACAGCGTTCCGTAGTGGCCGAGTCACATGATGGCGACAAGGACAGAGATTCGAAACCGCACTCTGCGGAATCGCCCCTGTGGTGGACTGTGTGTCGCAGTGAGCGCGTGCCGTACTCGCGCGCTCAGCGGTGCTCAGGGTCGAATATATACGGAATGCATAAGCCAGTGGGCCATTCCTCCTCTTCGTTACTCTCCTCTTCTATTTCTCTCGCTCTTTCCTTCGCCCCCCTACCTCTCCTCCTCTTTTCTCTCTCTCTCGCTCTTCCCCTCGCGCTGTATCTTTCTCTCTCTGCGCGGGGTACTGGATGGGCCTGGCGCGGCGGGGGTGGGGAGAGAGGTGGTCTCTGAGGGGAGCAGCGCGGCCCAGCCCGTCCCGCCTGGAATGCGCCCGTCCAGTCCTGATCGCATCGCTCCGCCTCGCCACGCCACGCCACGCCACGCCAGGCTGGTTGCGCGACGCACCAGTCACATCAGGCCCCGACGGGCCATGGGCCGGGCGTTGGACTGGGCATGCCGGCGCGGGGCCCGAGCCGCTGGACCGTACTGCGACACACGATATATTTCGGGAGTCCGCGCAACCGTCACCCGGGAGGCGGAAACAACTCTGAAATTTTGTTCACCTCGTAATTCATAAAAAAAAATTAGAAAAAATTCAGCAAAATTCAGGAAAATTTAGAGACATTCAGGAAAATTTCAAAGAATTTAGGTGAATCTTAAGCAAAAGTTCAAAAAAATTCTTTAAAAAAAATTCCCGAAAATTCTCAAACTCACAAAATTTGTACACCTGAATACTGAGTTGTTTACACTCGGTGATTTTTGGGGGTCTCTGGGCGCGATTGCCGTGCACTTTTGGTGGTGCGGAGCTGGGTGGCGGCCGCACTAACACCACCTCCACCACCAGCCTGTCCTCCTGTACCGCCGCAGCGCGCGCGATGCGATAGGGCTGCCTATGGGCGTTTGCGCTTGTTGTGGGTTCCGTCGCGGTCCGCAGCGCAGCCGCGCAGCCCAGCCCGTGTGTGTGTGAGCCGGCCCGGCCCGGCCCGGCCCCGCCCGGGGCCCTGCGCCCGCCGGGAGGTGAACGCCCTCGGCGCGGCCCGAGCTCGCCTCGCAGCCCATGGCTGTGAGCCGGGCAGAGCAGGGCAGGGCTGCGGCGCGGGCGCGCTGTAGGTTAGGCCCTTTGGGCCCCCCCCTGCCTGCACCCCGCGCCCCCCACCCCTCATTGCGGTCGAAGTCTTGCCTGACTGGACCTTCTTCATCTGTCCCTTTCGACGGAAAAGTCGTTATTCGCGTTTCATTTCTGCTAAATAGCTGCTGGGATTGGGTCAGACGAATATCACTTGAAGATCGACGGTACCGCGGACCCTCTGCCTCAGGGCTTTTGGACGAGGCCCGCCGCGTCAGTTGGGTCGGGATCGCGCGGCCCGCCACCGCCATGTCCACTTCTACGAGAAGAGTGTCGGCAGCATTTATTATAATGAACCACGTCAGATTTCCGCGCATACGTCCATGTACGGTGTGTGGGGTAATGCTGGATCGGCCGCGCTCGCCGTCGTGTGTCGTGTGGTGCTTGTAGGTGTACGCGGCGGGGCCGGGCCGGGCCGGGCCGGGCCGGGCCGGGTGGACCTCCTCACCACCAGCCACGCGCCGCGGCGGGACGGGTGAGAGGGGGAGGGGGCAGTCACCCCCCCCTCGGGGGGCGCGCGCGGGGACAGACGAGGCAGCGAGATGTTTAAGATTCCTGGCATAGCGCGGACGTTAATAGCAGTGGATGCCCAAGCGCTCTCAAATAAACCACGCCACTTGTGCCGTGGCACATCCCTCCCCCTCAAACCTCACCATTCTCCACCGCCGCCTTCCGTCTCGCTTCGTCTTTGTTCCTCGCCCAGTCCTGTCCTGTCTTCCCCTCCCATGGGCCGGGCGCGGGGCGGGGCGGGGCGGGGCGGGGGCACTTCTCTTGTCATTCGCATGGCATCGTCAGTGGCCGGGGGAAAGAGAGAGAGAGAGGGGGGGGGCGGCAGCGCGCGTCCACCTTGTTTGTAAACCGATTTAGGATTTTGAGCTGTCGGAGCCGTGAGGTTGTCGGTGGTCAGGTTAGTTCAGAGTCACCGCCACACGCGCCGCCGCCGGCACGACCTGCCGTCTGATTCCGAAGATACGAAAATCGCTCTCGCGCCTCCGTCCTTGTCGCACCTGTGCGGTGATGCCCCACGTCAGGGCCCCATGAGTGCAACAAGGACGGAGGCACACTAGAGCGGTCTTAGAAATCAGACGACTGCGTGTATTCTTGGCGATTTCTAATGGCTATTTGCTATCTGGACCGGGAACACCGCGTGGGCCTTCCTGAAACGTTGTGCTTTTATGTACACTCTAAATGAAAAAAGGACAATTTTGTCCCAGAAAATGTTGCGGTTTTGTACACTTTATTTTCTTGGGACAAATTGTACCACTAAATTGAGACAATTTGCATCCGAAATATTACAAATCGTCCCAGATTATTACACAAATTTGTCAAAAAAAAATAGGTATGCACAAAAACGCAACATTTCTTGGGACAAAATTGTCCGTTTCCATATAGTGTGTAGGCATACCGTACCGCTATGCAGTTGTGTGTGGGGCATCAGCACGGAGGTGCGTTAGGGGCGGTGGCGGGTTGAGGTGCCGGCCAGGACCGACCGACCGACCGGCTGGTGTTGGAGCGGAGCGGTTCGATGAGAAGACCAGACCAGACACGCCGCCTGCTGCTGCGCTGCGCTGCGCCCTAAACACGATTTTCACGGGAATCGGGGAGTGAGTCTCCTTCTAGGCAGCAGCAGCAGCAGGAGGGCTGCAGGATGATGACGGTCGGGCCGAGCGTGAAGCGTGGCGGCGTTTTCGGGAACAGAACAGACTGAGGCGGAAATTCCTGGTCTCGGTGCGGCGCTGGCGCTGCGGCGGCGGCGGGGCCCTTCCGGTCCGGTCCGGCCCAGCAGTTTGATTCCGAACAGCCTTCAGTATTGTCCCCTCTCTCTCTTTCTCCTCATAGCCGTGCCCCATGAGTGCGACAAGGACAGAGAGACGAAACCACTGTATGGAATCACCCTAACAGCCCGGGGTCCGGCTCTGCTTCAGGCATGCCTTGATAAGGCGCCTATATCCTCCCCTTCGCCACCTGTTGCTGCGGCCCGGGCCCGGGCCCGGGGGCCCCGCTCCGCCTCGCCCCAGACCCGGCACCGTTGAGGGAAATGAAACCGTCTCGGCTCAATTAAAATACGCAAACTGCTGCTGCTCCAGTTCGAGGTGAGCCTGGCGCCCGGTCGGGCGGGGCGGGACCCCGTCTCGTCTCGTCTCGGCTACCCTGCCCTGCGCCGGACCAGCCAGCTTATTCGCATCGGCGAGGCGACCAAAGGCGAAGAGAAGCGAAGCGCGCCGGCCAGCAGCAGGCGCGATGGGATTTTCACTTGCGATCAGAAAGCGAGAAAGTGATGTCATGTCACGGGCGGACGGGGCGGGGTGGGGCTGTGGCGGGGCGGGGCGGGGCGGGGCTCGCAGCCAAGCAGCGCGGGTTACACCAGCCGCGCTGGCGCCGCCCCACCCCACCCCGCCTCCCAAACTGAAGCCAAACGTTTTGAACTACCCTCGCCTCGCGCCTCGTCAACCTGACTCTCTACGCCCGCGCCGCGTGGTCTCTGCACCTCCACCCTCTTCAGCCCAAATCTATATTATCTCATTTTCGGAAAAGCCGGTGTGATGGGCGGGGACCGGGGCCGGGGCCGGGGCGGGCCTCAAGTCGCTCTACTCACCATGGACGTGGCCTGGGCCTGCGGGCCGCGCGGCGCGGCGGCTCTGACGCAGCTGCTCGGCGGGGCGCGGCGGGGCGGGGCGGGGCGGGGCAGCCAGCCAAGCGTCGGAATGCGTCCCCCTTCTCCCTCGCTCCCCGCTCCACCACCCCCTTTCCCCCCTCGCGGGCCCCTCTCCCTTTCCCCCATCTCTCTCTCTCCGCCCGCCATCCCCCCTCCCCCTGCCACCGCGCGTCTGGCCTTGTGTCTTCAGGTTTCGCCTTCGCGATCTCTTCGCGCGTTGATCCCTTGCCTCCAAATACGTTGGGCGGGGCGGGGCGGGGCGCGGTGCTGCTGCGGCGCGCGCGCGCACGTACACACATACAAGCCGCAGCAGCGCAACCTCTACCGTACACAGCCAAGGAAAGATCAAGTCGTATATGAACTATTCCGGAAACGGGCGGCCGGGACGGGAAGGGAAGACCGGCACAGTGCCAGAGGTCGGGGGTCTGGCTGCTTTTCAGCAAAATTATCTGAAAGGAATATTTCTTGTCTGAATTTTTTTAGAAGAAAAGAAAGCATTTTCTCTGTGCATGGCTGCTGTTGGTGGGTTGGTTCTCCGTAGCAGTTTTGCTTGAACGCGTTGGTATGCTGGCACCGCAGATGTCGTAGAATCCCTCTCGCCTGCTATACTGAGGTGTACTGTAGAGAGACGGCGGACGGCGGGGCACTCAGCATGTTTGGGGAGCATTTAGCGGCCAGGGAAAAAAAATCGGACAACTACATTTCAATTTAGTGTCCACTCTGGGAGCTCCATGGTTGTCGGCGGGATCTTTCCGTTATGCGACTGCCCCAGGCCCCTGGCCCAGAGCTTAGGAGGGTACCGTGGTCCGGCCGCGCCCCCCCGATCGCGGGGCGGGGTGGGAGGGAGGGGATGGTCCCGCGTGGCGCTAGCACAGCGCAGAGACCCACGCCGCATAATACCAGCAGATCGCGAGCCAAAAGCACTCAGAGGGAGCCACGGGTTCGGAGCTTATAGAGTGGGTGATCCCGCGCTGGAAACGCCAGAGAAATGTATCTGCCTACAGATCCCCTCCCCCCCCTCTTTTTTGAGTCTTTGTTTTTGCTTTTATTTATCTATATAGTTTTCTTCCTGCGGGGCATGGGTGGGTGGGTGGTGCCGAGCCGAGCGATGTTTGGCGGCCCGATGCAGTAGTATGTATTTCCCCTATAGGAGTTTCTTAAGCTTTGTAAAAATTTTATGCCCTTCAGCGACATTGTTCATTTTGAAGTTGTGAGCGTTATTTCTTTTTAACGTGAATGCTTGTCGTCGCATGGCTGTGTTCAAGGAAAGAAGGCTCGGTTCGGCTCGGCGCCGCGCGCTAGAAAATGATAAGAAACCTCCTGGGGGTGGCGGGCGGGGCTGCTGGGGACTTGCGACCCATGCCCGCGACGACGGGTCGGCCCGACCTGATCTGATCCGATCCGATCAGCACTGATCTGATCACTGTCTCGTTCCGTCGCTTCGCTGCTGCGGATCCGGTGCGGCGGCGCCGCCGGCTGGGCTGGCTCATGCTGGCATGCTGGCTCTCTGTCGCTGGCAATATTGCTACACCTTTTCGCCTCGCTTCGGCTGCCGGCTTTGCGCTGTCCACGTCCAGCAGCAAGGCGCTGCAGTTGCAGGGCTTAAGTGAAAACGGCCCTCTGTGCCACGCGGCGCGGGCGGGGCGGGGCGGGGCGGGGCGGGGCGGGCTGCTTCGTGCCGATGTGAGCCGGTTGGGTCGCTCCGCTCGCTCCTCGGGCTGGCTTGACTTGACTTGGCTTGGCCTGGCTTGGCCTGGCCTGGCCGGGCAGGGCGGAGTGCCCTGTTCAGGCCGCATGCATGACCTCGGAAGGCATTCCATTACGACCAGTCTGGGGCTAGAGCTGTCAAGTAGTGGAGCGTGGCGACCGTGCGGCGACGCCACAGCTATTGGGCGCACTGCACCATCCCCGAGGGGGGAGTCGCACTTCGAAAAATTATTGTACAGCCCCCCAAAAAATATTTAAAAAATCAAAGTAGGACATCACTAAAATAAAAATAAAATTAAGAGAGATACAGAAAATCCGAAAAATCCAGAACAAATTAACAAAAAACTGAGGGAAAAAAAAACATTAAAAAGTCTGAAATAGGAGAAAATATCTCAATGTATTGAAAAGTGACACATTTTCCTTGAAAACGCAAAAGAAAAATGAAAACAAAAATTTAATAAAAATCCCAAGTCAAAAAGATCTTTGTACACAGTTTGTATGTGTGATCCCTCCTCGACCACCCCCACCCGACCCGACCCCAGCCTCCCGCATGGAGAGCCCCGCCCGGCCCGCCCTACATGTCTTGTTTGCTCGAGATTCCCTCGCGCCTCCGGCCCTGCCCCGCCCCGCCCCGCCCCGCCCCGCCTCGCCCCGCCCCGCCCCGCCTTTGTCTTCCCGCGACTCAATGAGCGCGACGCGCTTTTGTCTGCGGCTCGCCGCGCGCGTCGCCCGCTCGCTCGCCTCGCGCCTCCCACGGCCGCGGAAAGGGAGAGGGAGTGAAAGATAGAGAGCGAGAAAGAGGGAGAAAATGGCACGTAATTTGACGGACGGCTGCGAAATTGGTGAATTGGCGAGAGGTGACGTCACGGCCGGCGAGCATCGAGACGATGGTGGTGGCGGTGGCGGCGGGGCGCTTGGCTCGGCGCGGCTGTATCTCGCAGAGATATCTCTCTGATGGCGTGGCGCGAAGCGGAGCGGAGCGGGGTGGGGTGGTGCGGGGTGGGCGCCTCTCCTGGAGCCTCGCGCCGCGCGCCGCGCGCCCACCGCCCCGCCCCGCCACGCCACACCGCGTTACCCGACATTCCAGCGCCGTTACTAACGCGCGCCGCGGTGTGCGGATCGGGCAGAGCAGAGGAGGCCCCGGGCTCGACTTGGCCGCGCCACGCCACGAGATAGCGCAGCGCGCAGCTCGGCGCCCGGCGGAGCAATTCATCAACCAGTAGCTGCTAGGCTATAATGCGTCTATCGGCAGCGTTCTTTTTTATTTTCTGTCCCGCTCCCCCCCCCCTTTACTCTCCGCGGTGCTGTGCCGTTCTTTTATGGCGCCCGCGTCTCTTCTCGCCTCGTTTGCTGCGCCCCACTCTGAGACGCGGTCAAGGATGGGAGGGAAGTCCGTCCCCGCGCGCGAGCCGCGGCCGCCCGGGGGGTAGGCAACCCATTCGGCTGGTGGTGTGCTGGACGGTGGTGGGGTAGGTGACCCACCCGGGTCTGCCTGTAGCGCGAGAGGTTCACCCGAGGGGCCCTTTACTCAATTCAAGCGTACTCCGATTTTTCTGTTTTTTCTAGTTTTTCGCGATTTTCCTCGATTTTTTCTGATTTCAGAATATTTTGTTTTTTCTTGATTTGTTTTCTTAGTTTGTCTGATTTTTAATTGATTTTGTTTTAGGGTTGTACTGATTTTTTTTTGATTTTTTTTTCGAGTGAAGAACCCCTCGGGCTTACCCGACGTTGTCGTTTTCCTCCTCCTCCTCCTCCTTGTTGTTCCCGGTCGCATTGATCTGAGCCGCAGCCTTGTGTTTGTCTCGTGTTGCAGCTGAAGCAGGGCGCGCTGGACGCGGTGAACGGCGTGGGCCACGGCTCTGGCCACGGCAAGGGGCTCAACGGCCTCAAGCTGATGCGCAAGCCCAGCCTGGAGCGGGAGGCGGACAGCGGGGCGGGCAGCTCGCGGTCCGACAGCCCCCGCCTCATGGACCTGGGCATGGGGGTGCCGGGGATGGGGCCCAGCCTGGGGCCCAACCTCGGGCCGCGGCAGTACAGCCCGCCGCCGCCGCCCCCGCCCCGGAGCGGGTCGACGCCCCCGCCACCCCCGCCGCCCCATCACGCCCCGTACCCCAGCAACGTGCAGCAGCTCCTCAAGCGCATGTCGCCTGCCCCTGTGGTGAGTACACACGGGACACTTGTTCGTGATTTTTCGTTTGTGTTTTCCTTTCTTTGTTTGCACTGAGAACGTTCAGTGTTGCCAGAGAATTAGGCAAAAATCCCGCCCAATACACCTGTGCGTAACGGGACTGTATCCCCGCCTGCCTACTAGGCAACTCCCCTGCACTCGTGCACAGGTGTTGCCTAGTTGGCAGGCGGGGATACAGTCCCGTTACGCACAGGTGTATTGGGCGGGATTTTTGCCTAACTTTCTGGCAACACTGAGAACGTTGAGAAAGTCGCTAATTATGAAAGCGTTTGCTTACACTTGTATTGCGGCGCCGGAGCAGAGAACTGCTCCATCGCTCCATCTTAAAAGCGTGACGTGGTTTGTGCTATCGCCGCCCCGTGGACGCGGCTGGTCGATGAGTCAACGGTCAGCCTGCTGCAGTCGGGAGTCAGGGGGGCTCTTCTTCGGAACGAGCGACCTGGGCCGGGCTGGTCGCCGATGACGTGTCGCGACAACGGGCGGCACTGTGCCGTCAATTGTGCGCGCCCGTCGACCTCGGCGGCCCCGCCCGGCCCTTGCCCCTGGCCCCGGCCCCGACCCCGGCGGCAGCGGGACTGGTCCGAAGTGGGGCTTGACTTGTGCCCCCGCCGGTCTTGGTTCCGGTGACTCACCTGGTGGCGATGCGCTGAGCGCTGCGCGCTGCGCTTCCCGTGCCCGTGCCCCTCGTGGTGCCCGTAGTAACACCCCTGTCCGTCCGTGCTCTCCGCAGGTGCCGACGCGGTCGCCGGCCGCGCCCCCACCGCAGGGTGTGCCCGCCCTGCCCGCCCTGCCGGCGCTGCCTCCGCCGCCCCAGCGCGGCACGAGTCCCAGCGGCGGCCAGGGCCTGGGGCAGGGCCGGCAGCCCATGATCCTGCAGAACGGGCCGCAGGTGCAGCAGCAGCTGTCGCAGCAGATGCAGGCGCTGTACCAGACGGAGCCGCCGCCGCCGTACCCGCTGGTGCCGCCGTCGCCCGGGCCCGGCTCCACCATGGCGCCGGCGCCGCCCAGCTACTCGGCCTCCATCCAGAGCCGGCAGAGCCCGACGCAGGACTACCGCAAGAGCCCGTCGTCGGGCATCTACTCCGGGCCGACGTCGGCGGGCTCGCCCAGCCCCGTGACGGTGACGCCCTGCGGGAATGAACGGCGCCGTGACGCCGCCGTCGGTGGCGAGGCCCACCCCCATGCTGGCGTGGGGCGCGCGGCAGGCCAAGACGCAGCCGCCGATCATCATGCAGTCCGTCAAGAGTACCCAGGTGCAGAAGCCCATCCTGCAGACGGCCACGGCGCCCGCCCAGCCCCAGACGGCCACCGTGCCCACCCCCGCCTCCACGCCGCAGCAGTCCTCCTCCGGGCCGCAGCCGCCCCCGCCGTCGTACGCCTCCTCCATCCAGCACAAGCAGCACAGCACCAAGCCGCCGGCGCCGCCGCCGGTGCCCTCGCCCTCCGGGGCGCCGTCTCCAGCCCCGGCACCGGCGCCCTCGCCCGCTCCCGCCCCCGGCCCCGCCCCCGCCGCCAGCGCGTCGCCCGTGACGGTCCCCACCACCGAGCCCCCGAGCTACGCGTCCACCATGCAGGTGCTCGCCGTGCAGCGGGGCGTGGCCGTGCGGCCGCCGGCGCTGCCCCCGGGCGGCGGCCCCGGCCCCCACGACGGCGTGCCCATGCACGGCATGCAGACCGTTCAGTCTCGCGCCTCCCCCGCCTGTGCCGTCATGCAGCGCAAGTACTCGGCCGTGGCGCCGGGAGCGGGGGCCTGCCAGGACGGCGACACCACCGACGGCCCCCGAATGACCAACGGGGACCACGCGTCTGCGCCGTGCCCTCCCCTGCCGCCCACTGCCTCCTCGTCGGTGGCCAACAAGTGCCATGGCATGCAGAACGGTGACCGGAGACCAGTCCCGAACCCGTCGTCGAGTGGATGTCCTCCAGGGTGTCCTCCTGGTCCTCACCATAAGGTCAAGCACCAGTCTCCTATTCCCGAAAGGAAGCATTTCAGCAAAGAGAAGGAAGAGGAGCGTAGAGATAGCAGGGTGCGCAACTATTCTCCTCAAGCCTTTAAATTTTATATGGAGCAACATATAGAAAACTTATTCAAATCAAGTCAAGCACGTCTCTTCAGAATAAGGCAATTGGAGAATGAGATGAAGAAAGCAGATCTTAGTAGAGATGCACAATTTCACATGCGCAAAATGCTATCCAAGAGAGAATCAAATTATATTAGAATGAGAAGAGCAAAAATGGATAAGTCTATGTTCACTAAAATTAAGGTTGGTTTTTTAATATGTCTGCATTTATTATGACACCTTTTGTTGTATTTGTGTCTTACCTGATCTCTTTTATAGACCATAGGGGTTGGAGCATTTGGTGAAGTCACTCTTGTGAAGAAGGTTGACTCTAAGCATTTATACGCAATGAAGACTTTACGGAAAGCAGATGTCTTGAAGAGAAATCAAGTTGCACATGTGAAAGCTGAACGTGATATTTTAGCAGAGGCAGATAATGAATGGGTTGTGAAATTATATTACTCTTTTCAGGTAAGAAACTGATGTGAAATTTGTTACATAGCTCTAAATCACCTGTTAGATTTTATAATGTTTGAGGTCTATTAACAGTGATGCATTAATTCATGCACAATTTTTATTGCTGACCATGACAATTTCTATTTTTATTTCAGGACAAGGACAATTTATATTTTGTCATGGATTATGTTGCTGGTGGAGATCTGATGTCACTCTTGTGTAAATATGGAGTGTTCAAGGAATCACTTGCTAGATTTTACATTGCTGAGCTTACTTGTGCTGTTGAAAGTGTTCATAAAATGGGCTTTATCCATAGAGATATCAAACCAGACAATATTTTAATTGATTCAAATGGCCATCTCAAGCTAACAGATTTTGGCCTTTGCACTGGCTTCAGATGGACTCACAATTCAAAATACTACCAAATTAATGGTAAGCATCTTTTTATTATTATCAGAAATCTGAATTGCAAGGTACCTCTTGACTCTCACCATCTAATCGTTATCTTTTCTTTCAATTTCATTGTAGGAGACCATGCAAGACAAGATTCTATGGACATACCTGATGACTGGAGCTTAGGGAAAGAATGCAGGTGTAATCCTATGAAACCTTTAGAAAGAAGAAGAAGACGTGAGCATCAACGTTGTCTGGCTCACTCTCTTGTGGGAACTCCGAACTATATCGCCCCTGAAGTTCTTCAAAGAACGGGTTACACCCAATTGTGTGATTGGTGGAGTGTAGGAGTAATTTTATACGAGATGCTAGTCGGTTCACCACCCTTCCTTGCCAATACCCCCGGTGAAACTCAGTATAAGGTATTGTGTGGCACACTAAGTTCATTATTGTTTAACATCACATTTTGAGAACTATAATGAATATCTATCTATCTTTCTATCATGCAGGTGATCCACTGGGAGACAACTCTTCATATTCCCAAGGCTGCCAACCTTTCTCCAGAAGCCACAGATTTAATTCTTAAACTGTGTACTAGTGCAGACAGAAGGCTTGGTAAAAATGCAAATGAGGTGAAAGAGCATCCTTTCTTTGCTTCAATCAATTTTGATGGAAGCTTAAGAAAGCAGAAGGCTCCTCACCAACCTCGAATCCAGCATTCTATGGACACATCAAATTTTGACCCAGTGGCTCCAGAGAGATTAAGAAATTCAGATTCATCTGATGATTCTGACGAACAATTAGAAAGTGATAACCATCCGTTCCATGGATTTTTTGAATTCACGTTCCGGCGGTTTTTTGATGAAGGGGGCTGGCCACAAAAGTTGGCCTTGGACGATAATGACAATCAAAGCCCCGTATATGTATGATTTATGACCATAAAATTGTGGGAATGTGATATCCCTTTAGGAGATTTAAATGATAAAAAATATTACTAGATGTGCCTTTTGTGGTGTGTTAATTTTATTTTGTGTCTGGGTACCTCCACAAAGCTTAATCTTTTTTATTTCATTGTTGGATTTTCTTGAGAGGTTTGATGATCAATTAATTTATGAGACTTTCCAACAATCATGTTAAGACTTGTGGAGGTACCATATTGGGCTATGCAAGTATGTGTGTGCTGCTGCCTTTTGCTATTGCTGTTATTATTGTAACAGTGGACTGCCTCACTCTCTGTTGCCCCTCGACATTGTCTCCAGCATTTTATCAATCTTTAAACTGGCACTTTCTTGTTTTCCTTGTTATCCTATTTAAAGTAGTCTTTTATCAATTTTGTTCTCAAACTTAGTTGCCAGTTTTTAGTTGTTCTATGCTGATTTCTCTTCAATGTGCCATTTGTTATAGTATTATTGGATGCCTTGTGATGTAACTGTCATTCAATATCTTCTATGTGCTTTAAAAATGAAAAGTAATAAGATGTTCAACCTTTCAAAGTAACCCAACCCTGATTTTTTCCATGTGTGTTTACTCAAGCCGTAGCTTTATAATTTATGTATGTATCTCTCTACACTGCTCCCTCTCTCTGAATTGATTAACAGACAGGAGTTTCCAAGTCCTGTAGCTAAATTACTATGTGAAAGAGTATTCTTTTCCTCTTTGAAGGATTTTCTTTATTGTCTGTTAAGTGGTAAGCCATACAAAATTAGTCCCTTTTTTTACCTCTTTTTTAAAAATAATTTTCATTTGAATACAGACATCCATAATATTTAACTCTTATGACCTCTTTGTAGAACAAACATAGTATTCAAGACAATTCTGACATTTGTTTAGGGGCAATAAGTTGCAAAAGTTTGAGAGGAGGCAGAAGGATACTTCTGTGATAAATTTTGATTTAAAATTGTAGGTATATAAAAATGTAGCACTTAAAAGTGAGGTCGATCTTTTATTTTACTATTGTAATAGTATACCATTGTTCTGTTCATCCTTTAGTCAAAGGATTTTTTAAAATTGGCATGTTTTTTAAAACTGCTTTTACTCCCATGGAGTGCTTGTTACACAAAGTGTAGAAAGTGACAACCAAGTATTTTCTATCTGGGAAAAAGAAGAAAAAAATGTGTACCAAATAACAAATTGAATTATGTGAAGAAGTCTTCTCTTACATGTGAGCTCAGCCAAACTTGTGAAACAAGTGCCTTAAAATAATGATTGACAATGTTTTTCTATACATTTCTGACTTTAGTAAACCATCTGTCTCGTTAAGAAGCAACTACTTAATATATTTCTAAATGGTATTGTGGGTGCTGGAATCTTTCCTCAGGTGCAGCTTTTAGGTTTTCCTTTAAATATGTTACCTGTTCTCTGAAAACATAGCTTCTAAACTTACCTAAATGTTTGTCAAAATAATAATGTTAAGGTGTTAAAATGAGCATTTGCTACTTTCATATTTAACAATATTTTAAAACCATTACAGAAAACTTTTGTGCTATGAAAGAAAAGTTTTAATTTTGGATAATTTACAGGCCCTTTTTTTTGCGAAAGACGAAGTGCAATCTGTAAAGAAGGTATTCTTTGAATTTGAAAGATCTAAGGAGACATGACTTCTTTGCTTTTAGGAAATGCAAATTTGAAAAGGTGAGAAGGGGAATTTTCTTTGTTTGCTGTACATGTCCTAGTCTGTTAGGATTCACTTTCTCTTCTTTTGCTTTTTATTTTATTTTCTTTGTTATGTCACTTAGCAGTGTAATGGAATTCCATTTATCTCAAGGGAAAATCAATTCCTTAAAGTACTGGGTTTCTCATTGTTCTTTTTGGCGCCAGCCCCTTTAAATTTTGGGGCGACAAGTTATTTAAAAGTATTGGCTGAAAAATGTTTGTGATATTGACTGTTTGTGTATTGACATGTTTGTGATAGTTCCCTTTGTAATTTGTGTTCCAAAAAGAAGTATCTTCCTATTTGTTGCAATCTGAATTCCCTCATTTATTGCCAACCTGAATTATTTTTAACTAGAATTTGTAAATTTTTTACTTCGATATAACAACTTTGCTTATGTGTTCATTAAAAGAAATGTTAGTCAAGTGTTGCCACATAGTTATTAATTTTGACTATGACGCAAATAATATGTGTTGTCTCTTGTTCTTCAAGCTTTGTTACTTCTGATTTTATGAGAGCAGAACAAGATTTTCTTTACATTTTTAGTCTAGGAAAATTGTTTGGCTGTGAGGACCTGCATAAATAAATTTTACTACGTAGTGGTTCAAGGGTTTCCTTGTTTTCAGCTTTTGGGAATTATTTTGTAGTTTATGCTTGATCTGTACTAGTTTCCTTACCTATATATTGGAAACAAAAGAAAGAAAAAATGAAGAAAAAAGAAAGAAACTCTTTTGTTCTTTGGTTGTGCCAAGTCAGTAGATGAGTGGCATTCGTCATCGTTTGGGTTGGCAATAAAGGAATGGTTCATATTTTACAAATTGTTTGGGTGCAAAGTGTACAAGCATCACAACCTAGATATCTCTTAAAATTTGAAAGGTTACTAAGAGTCTCACAGAGGAGTTTGTGCCTCTAAGTTATGTTAACATTTGTTATTGTAAATCATCCCTCAGCAACAGGCTAGATATTATGTAAATTGCCTTGGCTTGCAGCTAACCAATTTTATCAACATATGTAAATGCTAGCCAAAGTGATACTTGTATTATATAGGAGATCTGGTTATAACTTGTATATTTTGTATTATGTTCTAGCTTTTGTATTATACTAAACTCTGTACTAACATTATTTTGTAGAGTAATGATGTGAATGTGTACATATTTTGAAAATTGTGTTTAAATAGAAAATTTGTGTGAAAGTTTGGGTTTTTGTCTCACCTTTGAATTTCCCAATGCAAGGTGAAGAAAAGGAAACAGTAGAATTGGATCTACATGTTTACTAAATCCCTTTTGTTACAATCGAGTAGAAATGACATGAGAAGATTTTAGAACTGAAAACTCCTTGACATCGTTGACATATTTTTTACATAAAAAATATTACTTCTTTCCCTTTTTCTTCTTTTTCTGTGCATCAGGCCACGGAAATCCTCGGCAGTACAATACATCCTGTATATTGTGGCAGGTGTAATAGGCATTCTCCATGGCAATCGGGTTAAAAATGTCAATGTTACACCTTGACTTGCTTCCGCCTCCAGACTTCCTTTTGCCACCAGACTTCTTTTTCTTTTTATCACCATTTCCACCTCCACCTGCACTCTTGCCTCCGTTCGACGGTTTCTTTGCCGCTGCCCCTGAACTTGACTTCTTTTTCCCCTTAGCTTTGCCAGCCATACTTTGACTGGTCGTCTTGCCTTAAGTTTGCTGCTGTTTAACAAATATGCCGCACAATACCACTCATCCTGCTCGCGGGCTCGAGGACCAAAGGTAGAGGTAGACGAGATAGACAAGCAGACTGAGATTGCCATGGCAACGTTCAACAACTACCAAAGCACAACGTGGCGGAGGTCTTCCCCGTTCTCTCTCCCAGACTAGACCTCGAACCGCTATCAGCTACGACGTCTACGACGGGGATGATAGCGGAGGGTTGTCACTGTCACTGTAATGATCTAGCGGGTTCCTGTCCGAGGATTTAATTTCCAAAACGTAAAAACTTGAAAACATTTCTGGATTTTAATACATAAGACAAAACACCACAAACGAATTTGGAGTTCCCTTCTTGCTTACTGCGCCATTTGTTTTTGTTAAAAAGTCGTCATGTTTCATTGTCAGAAAACTCACAGAGACACAATTTTTGAAATACTTGATAACTGTAGTTCCCAGCATGAATTTCCATTATTTCTCATACGTCAATATCAGAGATATCAGCGGGAATCTCTCAGGAACCGGATCCTACAATGCTTTTGGAAAGAAAAATCCTGGGCACCTTTTGAAAGGCTAATACATTTAGATTATACCGTAATGAACCATACATTTTAATTTCAAAGCAAGGTAAACACTGATGGAATACTCAAATCTTTCTTTTATTTTCCATCCTGAAGGCCTCGCTCAGTGTTTGATTTACCCAACGCCTTATTCGTTTATGTGTGGTACTCCTTCATACACAAGCAGACGACAGCGAAGAAGTCTAGACCGAAACATCGGCGAACACAACGAGAGCTTTCACTCAAGTTTTAATAATAATTTGCCTCTTCGCAATATTGTTTTACTTATCATAGTCGAAAGAAATTACTTGACATGATGGCTTTCGTTCTCGGATCACCAATTTTAAGAAACCTAACCAAGCTGTCATCGCAAACTTGTGTTGTCTGTATTAAAGAAAGTTGCACAATTCGAACTTACGTAAGTAATCAATACTTTTTGAACGTTTAATTGTTTCTAAAATTTATTAACATCCGTATTTGTTCTTTTAAAGTTTTGTTGGTTCTTTTTCTTAACGATATGTTTTCTTAAAGTGTCCATTCACAGGTTTCAAACCGTTTTCCACATCCACTCCTGAGCAAGATATTGATATGTCTCCGAAAGAAGGAAAAATGTGTGCTTGGCAAATTCATTCCTATGGAGGCGTAGAAGAACTACAGCTATCATGTTCAGTCCGACAACCTGTCTTATCGAAGCCTGATGATGTTTTAGTAAATGTCGCTGCCTCATCTGTCAATCCAATTGATACTGCCATGATGAGTTTGTATCTACCTAGTGAAATTCTAATAGAATGATCATGACAGTTAACGAATCAATTAATTTTCATAACAGATGGATATGGATCAACATTTCTCAATAAATTACGCCAGGCCGTCTCATGTAATCCAGATGAATCTAGTATAGAATTCCCCCTAACACTAGGACGTGACTTCTCTGGACATGTTGTGGCTGTTGGGCATAATGTTAAAAATTTATGCCCTGGAGATGAAGTATGGGGTGTTATTCATCCTGCAAACCAAGGTTGTCATGCACAACAAGTAGTCACAAGCCAAAGTAATGTAAGTACTAACTGAAGTAGAACTCCCTTGTGTCCATTTTTGGTTGTTCAGATCATTTAAAAAAGTTTTTAATTACAATATTTGTTTGTAGATTCGATCAAAACCAAAGTCTTTGAGCATGGAGGAGGCAGCCTCAATAATGTATGCTGCTGTAACAGCATGGTCTGCCTTGCGAATAACTGGTGATTTATTTGTGGCTGGAGCAAGAGGGAAGAGAATTTTAGTTCTTGGCGCAGCTGGTGGCGTTGGATCAGTCGCTGTACAAATGGCAAAAGCCTGGGGAGCTGAGGTGGGTTGACTTTGCTTTGATAGTTCTGTCATATTATCCTTCAAAATGTAAGAATAAATTGATATTGCCTCTTCTAATACCATGATAGGTGGTAGGAACATGTCGGACTGATGCGGTTCCGCTTGTTGAGTCGCTTGGTGCACATTCTGTCATTGATTATGCTTTACCGGACATGATTGACCGCCTCCGAACTCAAGGCCAGTAAGTTTCAAAAGAATTCCTTCATTTTAAAACAAAGAAACAAGGCACCACATGATTTTATAACATTTCTGGTGCATTGCAGATTTGACATTGTGCTTGATGCAGCTGGTTTAGGTGCAGATGCTGGTCAGTACGCTGCATGCTTAAAAGAATGGTCCAATGCCAAATATATTACCCTTCGAAGTCCTCTTTTAAAGAATTTCGATGAGCATGGATTGGTAATTGTCTTTTGTATCATAATTTATTCTTTATCTAATTTTTTATCTAATTTATTCTTTATAACGAAATGATATATGGTCCACAGCTACTGGGGGCTTTGAAGAGTGCCGCTGACCTTGTTCAGCCAAATATTACAAGTGGAGCTCTCTCTCGAGGATCCTCTTTACGATGGGGTTTCTTTGTTCCATGTGATGCTGCGTTGGATGAGATACAGTTACTAGTTGAGGCTGGCAAGGTAGGATAAAGGTCCTTAACTTAAGTTGTATGTTGCGTAAACTTCTGATAGGCTTCAGAGCCTATTAAATGTCAAAACAGAGTATAATCAAGCCTGATGTTACAAGTTTTGTTTCTGAAACCTCTTATAATGAATTAGTCTAATCTGGTGAATAAGAGGGTCTTTTTCCTCTGCCGGAACAGAAAGACAGTTTTATGTCTCAGAACAAAAACATGGTGTTATGTCTAATTTTCAGGGTTAATCTGTTTTACTTTTTTCTTAATTGCAGATAGTTCCATGCATACAAAAAGTTTATCCTTTCAAAAATCTACCCCAAGCCTACCAGCATGTACTTGGGGGCCATTTAAGGGGCAAAGTAGTTGTGTCAGTCAAGGAGAAATAGGTGCAAAACGTATTACAAAGATTTTAGATGAAGCAAGAATTTGTAAAAAAAAAAAAAAAAAAAAAAAAAAAACCACTTCCAAGCACTTTTTTTTTGCCTTCTTTCTTTCATGAGAGGATTGTAATTAAACATCTTTTAAAAATAAACTGTCGGTCATATGGGTATAACCTTATTTAATAATCAAACATGAAAAACTCATCTATTTACCGTATATTACAGTAACATTATCAATCAATAACAAAATAAAAATTGTACAAATAAATGAATGTTGACTGATATTTATGTACAAACAAGGAGTTTATTTCTTTCAGCAATCTTGAGAATAGTTTTACTTCAAGAACTTACTAGTAAAAGGCTCATTATAACTAAGTCACAGCCAGTATTTTACCGTTTTACCAATGCTATATTTCCTTAAGTACAGGTAAATTTATACGGCAGAAATTTGATTTAAGAATGTTAATGTTTCTTCACAGACTTCTAGAAACAACCACAACAGTGAATAGATTATTCTGAAGACCTTGCATGAATAGAACAGGTAGTAAATAGTGTAGTAACATGTAATAGCTCACAAAGTATATCTGATTTTCAATAAGTGGCCTGTCATGCTGATGATGAGGTGGACGGCTGATTATCAGAAGGCTGATTTGGAAAGCGTAGGAATTCTGTTAAATGTGGACCATCTCGACCCAGTGGATCATTTGGGAACAGGAGCATGTCTTGAACCCATGTAAACATTAGCAGGCTGCAAAGAAAGAAATGAGTTATAAATTAAAAACTTTAACTGGCGTAAATAAGAGAATGAAAACAGATAATATTAAATACCGTTTCTCAATAGTTTCTCGCCAAGCTTCATTTTCCTCCAGAAGATCTCGAAAGTTGTCAGTAGAAACAACAACTCCCCCTAATTCAGCAGCAGTCTGCACAATGAATCTGTGAAACAGGCAGCACCCATGGGATGGTTGCCAAAAGCGTACTAGGATCACAAAATTTTTAGCCAAAAGAGACTACACAACCAAAACCTCAGGAAAAAAAAAATTAAGTCTTAAGAATGAATTCCATCCAGATGCATCCAGACTAATAGCAATAACTTTGCCCAAAGTGAAACATAGAAAACCTCTCTGCGTCATGAGAATGACGATTTTCTGCTGAACCAGCAAAGAAAGCATGAGAACCCAAAACATGAAGGGCAACAGGTTTAACTTCAAACCTACTTTGCATGCAGCAGTTCCCTAACTGATAAAATTTAGGTGAGCATCCATCACAAACCCAGGTCCCTGTTACCTGTCATCATAGGACGCAAGTTTCTTTCCACTTTGAAGAGTTCTACTGGGGGTGAAACTTAAAATTCCCTCTGTTTCAAGTTTATCTAAAATTTGCCTTTCTTCTGGAGATACCTGGAATCGGCGATATTTGGGAACAAAAGCAAATACTTTATGACCTTTATCTGTGAAGTACTTGATACAAATTTGTAGTCCAGGTACAGAAAATTTTCCTCGGCCATGGCTGAAAGAGAAGCAATAAGAAAAACCAGTAAGCAACAGTTCAGTAAGCTATTTCAAAAGAATGCAAAATAGAGAAAAGAAATCATTACCCAACGGCTACATTGCTTGCATCAATAACAATTGGGCGTAATCCAGATTTGGGCTCACCAGAATTAGGATTCATTATGTTTCCATCATACTCATGTTTTTCTGATGACGTTTTTGCCTTTTGTGGAATTCCATTTCTCCTAGAAGATGTACCATTTTCTATCAATTGTCTTTTCTTTAAAGCCTGTGCCTTCTTCTGTTTCTTTTCTTGAATTCTTTTTAGTTTAGATTTCTTATCTACTTGGAAAGAAGATTTAGGATCAATTCTCCTCCAGATTGGCTTAAGTGGTATGAAATCTTCAGAAGGTTCTTTGGATGTTGAAGCCACAAACACAGAGCCAGCAGGAATTTTATCTTGTAAAATTTTCTTATTCTTTTTTTTATTTTTTTTGTTTACCCTGCGTTCTTGGTTACTAGATGTTGGTAGAACTTCACAAACTAAAATGTCATCATCACTATCATCAATCAAGACAGTATTATTAGGACTGATGTTCTTCACTTCCTTTTCAATGATTATTTCATCCAAGCTATCTTCAGAAGAGCTTTCATTTGTTGAATCTTCACTTGATGTGGAAAGTTTGTTAGAGACAGGTTTTACACTCTGATTATCCAAACCAATGTTTATAACTGGCACATCAGGAACAGTATTTGCTTGTACATCCATGCTGGATGAGTCTTTCGTGCTTCCAGTTACCAATTGGGCTCCATCTGCAGGCAAAGTGGGAACTGCCTCAGTTGACTCATCTACTTGCATATGAGGCAAAGTATCAGAAAATGGAATAGATACTGTAATTTTTAAATGACACAAGACACAAAACACATTAAATTAAACCAAATTACCTCTTCCACTGACTGTATGTTGCTGGTCAACTGACATTTTTGATCTAATTTGTTTTCCACTTTCAGTCGGGCTTTTCTTCAAATCAATTGATTCATTGGGTGGTGCATCTTCACAAATATCTAAAAGTTCAACCGACCTTCTAGAAGTTGAGGGTTCTGACAAGATGTTTTGATCTCTTTTCAATACATCAGAATGTAATGATTCAGACTTCAATTTATTTTTGCAACTATTGGCAAGACCTGCTCCTAAAATAGAAATTAAAACATTAACATTACAACATGACATTCGAACATTGTGCTGTATTACATAATTAATACTGCCATCGTAAGGATTTTACCTGTATTTTCCGGGTTTGAAGAGCTGAAAGGTTCCATAACATTTCTGGGGACTTGAATCTTTGACAGAGATGTACCTTTGCTGCTTGCGAAAGTTGGTGCACTAGGAAGAGGATCAAGAGAAATATCTAGAATAAGGACTGATGAGTCAGGATCCTCTTGAACTGCTGAGCCAGCAAAAGCTGAATTTGCTTTTTTGGCTAAGGAAGCTGACTTGAGGCCATCAGATAAGGGTCTCTTGAGTGGGGAAATTCTATAAAATGGCAGAAAGACGCAATGAATAAATAATGCAAAATTAAATTAAGTGGCACTGTTGGTAATGTTTTCACCTCTGGAGTACTGATTCTGGCGGAAGTGAAACAGTATTCTGTTGGCAAATATTTCCTGAAGAGCGATCCACTTTTTCAAGTGGATGAGCAGATAATGTTGTGTCTGGTGATTGTTCTACATCTGATCTAGGAGATATAAGCAATGTTGACCTATCACTAGTTGACTTTTCTTCATCTCCTTCCTTGAGATTTGTTGATGGAGCTGGACTAGTAAGAATATCAGCTACATCTGATACAGGAGATTTAAGCAATGTTGACCTATCATAAATTGACTCTTCTTTGACACTTTCCATAAGATTTGATGATAGAGCTGCACTAGTAAATAAACCAGAAACTGACTGATTTGCACGTGGGATAGGTGAGAGAGAAGAAATTGAGGAAACAGATGGCCGTCTACCTGGGGTATACCTGGAAGTATACAAAAGAAAATATTTTTATCAGATCCAAAAATTTTGTGGACCTTAGTGGACTTCGACCTTAAAACTTTCCTACCTTCTTCTCAAGGCTGGTTGTGAAACAGGGGATAGAATACAAACTGAATCATCCCCATCAGAGAGATCAATGGTTTTGTTACCATCAGAATCTCTATTTCGTGTAGGAGAAGAATCTTGAACACAATCCCGACATCGCTGCAACATATCCTAGTATGCAAAACTAAAATTACTTAACCCATATCTGAGAAAGAATAGAAATCACAATTGAATGTTAATAAAGGACAAGATACCATAATTGTGACAGTTGACACATCAGGACTAAATTTTTTCACAATGATCTCACACAGCCCATTTGGGTGAACCTGTGACTTGGCCACAGTAAACTGTGCTCTCTCCTGAACAAGGTTGTTCCGAATTATCCTTTGAAGAGAAGCTGCAATGCTGGGACGGAGATACATTCCAGTGTGTATCAAGCCTTTATCCTCGGCGGAGGATGTCGGGGTTGAGCTAGATTTCACCATTGTAAAAAAGAATCTGGGGCAATCCTGTGCGAAAGAAAATTGAAGTTTTAGCTCTTTCCAACATGTAGGAGAGGTTATGCTACGACCTTAAAACAAGTCCCAGTCTAGCCGTGACATGTCTCGAACAACTGCTTGGGCAAAACTATGGTGTTAAAAGCTAAAAACCGATAAATGTGGGTACGTAGATCAGCTCTACTTGCTTGCAATGCGTTCAAAGGAGTTGTGAAATTCGTAATGTTAAGGACTGGCTTGAGGCAGATGGTGTCACATGTGATAACAGACTTTACTGTTTCAAGACATAATCTTCGACAAGCTTAAAATTACCTGGGGATACTTACTGAAACTAAATGAAATGTTACATTTTCAAATACACAAGTATCTTTTTCTTTTGATTCATGGATTCAAAACGCACGCTGGTCCAAGAAATACAAGACAACAAAATACGTTTGTCAACTTTTAGTTGCACGATTTAGCCCGTTTCTACCAACCTACAACATCAACAACTGGAAAGCGAATGCAGCTTTCACTTATCAGTAAATTCTATATTTCCGCGGTTACATTGAACTATATTTGAAATTTTTAATTCGTAAAGTGGCTTCACCGCGGTATCCTATCAGGCCGGGACGATATTAATAGCTTTCTTCTTTTTGGTAGAGATAAGAAAGATTGGCACTAGTTTTCCTGAAATCATGCGGGATATTACTTTGATTCGAATTGAGAAGTACCGCCTCAGTGTCATCAGTGTCCGATCACAGTTAAAATCCGCTGACAATCAGATAAAAATTAATATCGATCTGGTTCTTGTATGGGCTTGCTGGTGCCCCACAATAAGTACGTTCTCGAGATGATGATAGCAGCGCCTGTGAGGCACCGGATAGACTAGCCTGCAAAGCACCGGTGACGAAGCGGTGGCCAAGTGCCCCTATGCGAACATTTCTTTGCGTCACCTTCCAAAATGACCATTGCGGGGCCTCCTCGTTCTTGAAATTGAACTGTGCTTAGGCGGTGGAAGTCTTTACTCACGTTTCGTGCGTTTCGTCAGCCGCCCGATCTAACATTATTGTTTTCTCCCTGAAAATGGTCGCGGGGGTTTGCTTCTTCAGATCCGAAGTAGAATTGCATAAACTTTTAATTTTTAAAAAATTACATTATATAAAAGAAAATGATCGCTGCAAGCAGGCACGTATTTCGAGGTCCGGAAATTTGGGTTTGATCATGGCGTATCTAAGGGAACAAGGCAACAAAGTAACTGTGTTGAAGCTATCTTGGTGCTCATATACACAGACCCATACGCAAGGAATATGGCGCATTGAAAATTTAAATTAGGCCTACATTACATTCTTCTATTATTAAAACGATTGTCGATTTGATTACTCGAGCACTTTTTCTCCTCATAATGAATATTTACGAACTGATAACGCTAAACTAAATTTGTCTGACCTACACATCCATCTCTATTAAGAAGGAAAAAACAAAAACAAAACCCCTTTGCAAAAGTCCAACATGGGGAACAGCATGGGATGAGAAGGGAGATAGCCCGGATTCTGAAGCTTTGATTGCCGTCACATGCTTTGTGACAAGGACAGCACAGTGCTTAGTGTCACAGCAATGTCACCATCCGGCCGTATTTCAGACCAAGATAATTTGACCAGCGCTCTGACTGTCCCCGGGCCTGGCCCGGCCGCGCTTATAAAAGCATCCTGCCGCGAGCCAGCTGCACAGAGGGAAGTGTACTCGTTCTCACAGTCGCCACCTATCCACCGAGGAGTCTACCTGCTCGCCGCCGTCATGAGGTCCATTGTCAGCATCGCGCTGTGTCTCCTGGCCATAGTGCAGGTCAGTGCCCTCTGCCCGAATTAATGTTCCACATAAGACGCTTTGGTAGGCATGGCCGTTCCCGCGGCTGTTCAGCACCTACTCTTTTCTTTCTCAGAGCTCGATGCAGCACCATTCGGAGGAGATAAAAGAGTGCGCAGACGAGTTCCACATTGAGAAAGGTGAGTCATGCATGACTATGTGTGGACCTTATTAAGTATCAAGGAAATGATACCTAATTAATTTTGTTTTTTGCAGGCGAATTTAGAGCATTCTTCGAGGAAAAGAAGCAAATAACTCGCGACGCTAAGGTGAGGCATACTTTGTGCCTACCAAGCTTTGTACTCGAATTACTGTCTCCTCCAAGAATAATGTCATTTTCTGCTAACCTTTTGTCTCTCAGTGCTTCATGAAGTGCGTGCTAGAGCATATAAACGTGGTAGGTTGAAGGGTCAAATTTCTGGCGCTACAGGCTGCTAAAGCTGCAAAGTTTTGTGACGTTCCCGTCTGTTCTCTTTCAGCTGAAGGAGGACGGCACCTTGGACGCGTCTGCTATGAAAGAGCATGATCCGGAGCTATTGAGCTACGCCGAAGAATGCAGCACGATTGGTAATGTTTCACTTCTTTTTACGCATCTTTCGCTGTTACATTCGAGCCTGACATTGTTAATTGTTAATTTTAATTTTTGTGGCCTCGCACTTGTGCAGAGAAAAACGACGACCTTTGCGAATTCGCTTACCAGCACAGCCTTTGCATGGGCGAGAAGGTGCCAAAGGTATGTAGTCGATCAGATTAACATGCTGACCGTTGCTGAGTTTAAAAAAAGGAAGTGGTGCGATTATAAGCTAAAATGGTTGTTGTGTATTTTAGGATAAAATTGAACACCTTGTCAAGGAACACGAGGAACTTTTGTCTTAAGAAACTCGTTCGCATGGTGGCCAGCGACAACCACCGACACAACGCCCGTTCTCATCCACAATCAATAACTTTCACTGGAAATGAAAGAAAAGTCGAATAAATTTTCAAATATTTATTGGCATTTGTACAGTTGACTCACTCTCCGATTCGGAGAAAATTACTATTTCTGTTGCACGGACGAATATCGCCCTGGAGTGGGGGTCGCTGAATCACAGTCGCTTACTTCTTGAGGAGCTTGCCCTCCTCGTCGTACTGCTCGCCGCTGGCGGCGTTCTCCTCCAGGGATCTAAGGATCTCAGCGGGGACGGGGGGAGGGGTGGGCAGGTGGTCGCCGACGGCCCTGAAGCCGTTCTCGTCAGCGATGTAGTTGACGGTGTACACGACGCCGTCGGGGCCGGTGTATGAGTAGGAGCCCTGGGCGGCGACGACGTCGCCCTCGGTACCAGCGATGAGGGAGCCCTCCTCAGAGGCCTGGATGCCGTTCTCGGTGGAGTACGCCAGCTTGTAGGGGCCGGCGGGGTCGGCCTCCTGGACCTGAGAAAGGATACGGAACTGGGGGCCCTGGTAGGCGGAGGCGTAGGTGGAGACACCGGACAGGGAGGAGTACTGCTGCTCGGCAACCACGGGCTTGACGACGGCGGAGTACTGGGAGTACACGGGCTGAGCGACCTGCTTAACGGAGTACTGCTGGGAGTACACGGGCTGGGCGACGGGCTTGACGTCGAACTTCTGGGAGAAGACAGCGGGCTGGGTGAACTGCTTGACGGCGTACTGCTGGGAGTACACGGGCTGGGCGATTTGAGCGGTGTACTTCTGGGCGAAGACAGCGGGCTGGGCGATCTGCTTGACGGCGTACTGCTGGGAGTACACGGGGATTTCCTCTTCGATGCTCTTGACCAGGACGGGGGCGACCAGCCGCTGGGTGTAAGCGGGCTGGGCGACGACGGAGGAGTACACGGCGGGGGTGGACTGCACGGTAGTGTACTGCTTGGTGAAGGCGGGCTGCTGGGTGAAGGTGGAGACCTTCTTGGTCAGCAGCGGGGTTGAGGACTGGATAAAGGCGCCCTTTTGGAGGCCACTCACTTGTCCACGGCTGGAGAAGTGGAAGGTGTCATCATGGTAGTCGGCGGCGGCCAAGGCCACGAGGGCGGCGAAGAACTGCGAGAGAACCGGGTGAGTTAGTCTATCTCCCTTGTAAGGCTTTCTGCCCGTGCCAGTTGTCCATTCTGTGACCTACCAGGAATTTCATGGTGGATGTGGCTGATGTGAGACCTCCAGGTGCTGACTGGCGAGTGCCAAATCTGTCCCTGGATCCCTATTATATACCTCTTTCGGGTCGGACGGGGCGACGGGGGTCTTCGCCCTCGCCACGAGAGCAACAACGCGTGAGCCAAGAAAAAAGAAAAAAAGACTTGCTCTATCGATATTAGTCCACATCCTAGACTAAGAAGTTAACCGGAGACAAGGCAGAGGGGCTGCACGCTCAGCCGTGTGAAAATCATAATTTTGTTCGATCTACGGTTGTCGGAAAGTAATACGTGTTTCTTCTCTTGATGGGTTCGAATCAAAACATCATACATATTATGTGAGTAATTTTATTAGTGCAGAGCGGTATTAATTTTTCCACTTTTTCTACTTTTGCTTTTGTTGTTGAAACATCCCCGCATAATCATTTTAGAGTAAGATTATCGAAAATTTTGAGCAAGAACAGGTTTCATGTTTACTGACAATAGTCAATACACAGTGCTGCTTCTTCTTATTTTTGTCGAATTGATGGGTTATTGTCTCATTGGAGTCGCGAGTCATTTCGGGCAGTCACTAACATAGACCGGTCTTCGAACTTATCAAAGGTTAGAGGCCTTTACCCGAAGAGGCTGTCGGAGAGGGGGGGGGGCGGTCCTGGTCTATGTGATCCTGGTGGTGGTACGCTGCCTACTGATTGGCTCAGGCCCAGGCGGGGCGGCCGGCGGGCAAGAAGCTGGCGGAGTCGTGGCCAGCGCCGAGGCCGGAGACGGCGCCCTGGTGGTGGTAGGTCTCGGTGATCTTGACAGATCTTGAGGCGGGGAGCGCCGCACCGGCGGAGTGAGACTCCCAGGATGAGCGGCCGGAAGAGGCGGCAGCGGACTCCCAGGCGGGCTGGGCGGCGGACACGGTCTTCACCACGGAGGTGGACTTCCAGGCGGGGAGGGCGGCGCTGGACTCGGACTGCCAGGCAGAGCGGCCGGAGGCAACGTTCATCTTGGCGGAGGAGGCCCAGCTGGCGCCGGCGCTCTTGGAGGAGGGGCTCCAGGACGAGGAGTCGGCCCCGGGGTAGGACGCGGGGTAGGGGCTCCAGGAGGCCGGGTCGGCACCCGAAGGCGGCGGAGGCGTGCGAGTCCTCCTCCTCGGGGTGGGCGGCGTTCCACTCGAGGGAGCGGGCGATGGCGCGGGGGATCTCGGGGATGTGGGCGCCTCTGGCGTGGTAGCCAGTCTCGTCGGCGACGTACTCGACGGAGAACTTCTCGCCGTTGGGGGCCTCCCACGAGTACACGCCCTGCACGGCCTCGGCGTCGCCCGACTTCATGGAGGCCTGCTCCTGGGCAGCGATGCCGTTAGCCGTCTTGTAGCTGTACATGTAGGAGGAGGGGTCGTTCATCTCGTACTCCTGCTGGAGAATGGGGATGGCGGGCTGGGCGTCCTGAAACGCAAAAGTTTACGTTATTGGAAGAAAAGTGTGTGATTAGAGCGAGGGGCCTCTTTCGCGCCCGCGCCGTACCTTGTGGAGATGGGCGGCGTGCTCCGACTTCCAGGCAGAGCGGCCGGTGGCGTACATCTTGGCGTCGGCGTCCAGAATCGAGCGGCCGGGAGGCAACCTTCATCTTGGCGGAGGAGGCCCAGCTGGCGCCGGCGCTCTTGGAGGAGGGGCTCCAGGACGAGGAGTCGGCCCCGGGGTAGGACGCGGGGTAGGGGCTCCAGGAGGCCGGGTCGGCACCGAAGGCGGTGGGGGCGTGCGCGTCCTCGGCGGCCATCTTGGCGTCGGAACTCCCGAGGGAGCGGCCAGAGGCCGCCAGCTTTTCGGCAGACATGGCGGAGTCACCGGCAGCGGCCCAGCTAGCGCCACCCATGCGGGAGGCCTCCATGTCGAGGGCGGCAGCCGGGCTGACTACCGCGGCCGCCGCTAGCGAGAGGATGCACTGTGAAACAGAAACCGTTGTCAGAGGTCGTCGCGATGGTGCTGAGGCTCGGACACCGCGCAGGGGAGACACTCACGAAGACCCCGATCATGTTGCTGGTTTGCTGGAACAGGGCTGTGTGACGACTGCCGGATTCCCGACGATTGCTTATATACAACAGAGGTTCCTATTGTCCTCTGAGCTGGACAAGACTGCCGGGGACAGCCTCAGGTCTGTACAACGTGTTCATAAATTAATTGGTCGCAGGAACAAAATATTCCGTCTGATGCCGTTTTCGATTTCGGTCACCGTGAGGTCAGGCAGTAAGCCACCGGCCAGCAGGATACGGCGGGTGACCCTCTGACCCGTGTCTGTTGAGCGGTGCCCTTCCCATAGCGACAACTTCCCCTCTCCATCCGCCTCCTCTCGGCGAAAATTAGCCTCTTATGACGCCTGTCTCCTGTTCCCCCTGTTCGAGGGGAAAATAACTCTGAATTTTAGTGTGCAAATTTTGGTGAACTTTTTTGAACTTTTTGCAATTTATGCTTGAATTTTCCCAATCTTTTTGTGAATTCTACAAAACTTTCCTAAAATTCTCAGATTTAAAAAAAAATCTCTGAAATTTTCAGAATTTTTTCGAACCTTTCTGTATTTTTCTGAATTACGTGGTGTACAAAAGTTTCAAAGTTGTTTCTCCTTGCCCCTGTAGCTAGTCCCTGCGTTAGCCCAAGTTAAGTTAAACATTGATTGAAATCCTTTGGGGGATTCTTATCACTTTCGTCTGACGACATCATTCAGCGTATTGTCGTCATCGAGTGATTCAAAGTACAAAGCTGATCGATAATTTGGCACGCGATAAGGAAAAAAATACCATTATTTTGGTCCTGCCTTCTTGGCCATTGCTCTTTGCTCCACTCCACGAAATTGTGGTAAGTGACACTGATCTTTCGATAACACAAAAGACCGTATCGATTAAAAATTACAAGTTTTTTTTATCAACTCTGTGAAATGAATGGGCTTCTGAGACAACAGGAAACATATTTATAAATAAATTCAGGTGAGTCGAACTGATTTTTAAAAAGTTGACCAGGTAAACAAAATCTCAGTTCTTTGTACTCTCTTTTTGCACAACTGACAAATCATTCATTTACTAGACTGAAAAAGTACCATCGTTTCTTGCAGCCCCTTGTCCTTTTTTCAGAAAACAATATCAGAACATTTGAAGGAGCTTCTTTTGGTTTCCTAAGGGCTTAGACAACTTGTATCGTAGTGGTGTTATCGAGAGGTTGGGATTTCTACTTCAAAGGAAATGAGGCGTTTTGTAAAGGGACCAAAGTCATCACACTTATACACAGATTTTATTCATATCAAGTCAGGTAACACAATTATGACTGAATGTGGTAACTTTGTTTTTGGACCGTGGCTAGTGATTAATTTTGTACTCAGGCATGGCGTTGTCAGCTGTGCTAGGCTGGGCACCCTCTGTCGTTTCTCTCTCTCTTTCTCTCACTCACTGACTGACCCACTCACACACACACTTTCTCTCTCACATACTCAAACACACAAACACACACACTACCGCGCACGCATACTGGGAGGCTCTACAGGGTGCGCTTGATGGCCTCGGGGATGGCGGGGCCGACGGGCAGGTGGGCACCCTGGGGGCGGAAGCCGTTCTCGTCGGCGACGTAGCTGACGGCGTATCGCTGACCGTCGGGTGCGACGAACTCGTAGGAGCCCTTGACGACGGAGGAGTCCTCGTCCCCGCTGCGGACCACGTCACCCTCCTCCTCGGCCTTGATGGCGTTCTCCGTCTCGTAGCTGCGGAGAGGTCAGGAGCGAGGCGTTATCAAAAGAGCACGCGGCGGCGCGGCCGACCGTCCTCCTGTTGTCTGCTTCCGAAGATTGCTCTCGCGTCTCCGTCCTTGTCGCACGCGTGGGGACCCGTCATCTCCTACATAAGGCGCCGCCACGGGAGCGAAAAGGACGGAGTTGGGAGCGCCACATCTTCGGAATCAGACGGCTGCTGTTACTGACCTGTAGTAGTAGTGGCCGGAGGGGTCGAAGTTGCGGGTGTCGCTCAGGATGCGGAAGACGGGCCTATCGCTCTGCTGCAGGAACTGTGGCGCGGCGGCCGCGGCGGCAAACAGGACGGCGAAGATCTGGGAAACATGACAGCACAAGTAGTCGTCAGTAGTGCCCTTCACGTCAGCGGGTTCAGTAGGCCCAAGTTGCAGTGATTTATGCTCCATAACATAACGCCCGCCGGCTGCGACTCACCAGGAAACGCATGGTGGCTTTAGGTTCGCGACGACGTGGACACGACTGGTGACAAAGTCGGTCCTAGATGGACGTTTTATAGTCGGGTGCGGGGCGCGGCCGTAGTCACGCGTCGTCACGGGAAGCTCTGGGACGGCGGGGCGGGGCGTGGCGTGGCTTGCCGGGCCGGAGAGGAGAGGAGGCGCGGTGAATATCGACCAATGGCGATTAGGGATCGCCCGCCCATCCCCGACACTAATCGGGGAGGACAAGAGGAGCGGCGTCATCCCGTCTCGATTCGCGTAAAAATGCAAATGAGGTCCGTCCGGTCCGCGTGCGGATGCTGGCGAGGGAAGGGGCCGGGGCCCTCGCGGGTCAGTCCAGGTGCGCGTGTGCGCGCGTGTTATTGCGCAGGGTCCGTGCAGCCTAATGCCTGCGAGTGACGCCTGGAGGTCTAGCTGCATCCATATTGAACGAACACACACACACACAGCGCGCCTGCCGCCCTCTCCGGCGGCCGGGCCGCACAGCATGACTCGCCCCACACTTGGCCCGCGGCCCGCGCGGCCCTGACATCGGCCAGGTCCCTGAGGTGGCCTTGAAACCGTCGTACCGGCCGCCGGCCGGCCGGCCTGTGGCGGGTGCGGATATATTTTACTGCCCGGTGTGGTCGGTCTTAACGCGGGCTCGTCTCCGCACAAAGTTCCCCTCAAAAAAGACAAGAAAACAAAAGAAAAGTCTTCTTTTTATTGAGGGGGGGGGGAGTAAAGGTGGGACGAAAATGTTGGTCACATGGAATTTTGAGTTTTCCGTCCACAAGCGAGGGTCTCTTGCTGATGTTTCCAGAATATAGAGTTCAGTATTTTCTATACGTGCACAGTCATGCGCGGTCATCGGAGTTGTACAGCACTGACGAAATTCGTGGGTGTCTCTCTTTATAAAAAATGTCGGGGTAACGACGCAGTTTAGCTACGTAATCGACGCCAACCAGCTGTCAATGTCATGGGTGAAAAATACCATGGAGTTGATGACATTTCGCCCGCAAAATGATGATAGAAATCGTATATAACATGTTTTGGAATACATATTTTTTTTTAAATTACTCATCTCTGAAGAATATACGTTTGAAACCCTGTCGGATTCGGAACTTTTGAGGCAAGGCGTTCGGCCTCGGCCCGACCCTGACCTTTGCCCTCTGACGCGCCGCGAGCGGATTTGTCGGGGGAGGAAATATGTAGCGTTTTCAATGACCTCTGCAGACCTTTTTATAAAAAATAGAGTGTATTTCTCTTATTTATTGAGAGGCTTTAACATGAATGTACTCTCGCATTTTATATTTTGCAAAGTCCATGTTATTTAAAGCGCGAAAAAAGTTTGGGTTTAAAAAGATAGCAAGGCACACGTAATATGTCAATCAGTGCCAAAACATAGGAGATTTTACATCATCATTGATAGGGACATTGCCCCTCCTATAAAGACATACATTTTTCAGCCGAGGTATCATGACGCTTAGTAGAGTCCTGTCACTTTTATTTCCAACCGGATCGCGGCTCTTCCAGTTTCTTCTCTTTTCGTTTGGCTGTCTTTTGGCCATATTTTATTATTGTCGACGCCCAGCACGTGGAAGACCCCCGCAGCTGCCCCAACAGCAACATTAAGGAAAAGAATAGAGAGTTGCGAACGTCCGTCGGCGTCGCGCATCGCCCCTCCTGCACTGACTTCGTCGTTTTCAGAGAGGGAAAGGACAATTTTTAAAAACTCTTTATTGATTTATTTTTAAAAATCGTGTTACAAATATAGTTGGGGTTTTGCAGCATTAGCATTTAAGTTTTAGTAATTGATATAAAATATTCATAAATATTTACATTAATTTTTTTATGTAGGGTTGTGGTTGTTCAAAGCACTTTCAAATATCGCTCTCGTCTCTGCCGCACTTATGGACTGCGAGACTCAGAGTACTAATTGAGTCGTGCAACTTTGGGCCAGCTTCCCTCCTCGCCGGGCGGCCTTGGAGTCGACAGCGATGATATGGCGGTGGCGGCAGCGACCCAACCGAACGCCTGTGAGCGCCAGGGTAGGCCACCCGCCTCGCCAGCGTGCGGGCGTGCTGCCGCCCGGCCCCGGCCCCCCGCCAGAGGAGAGTCTCTGCCCGAGTGTCCCGTTCCGTTGCGCGCGCGGCCTGCTTATGATTCCGAAGATCGCTCGCTCGCGCTTCCGTCCTTGTCGCACTCATGGGACCATGCCATCCCCAATATAGTGGCCACCGCCATAGGTGCGGCAAGGACGGAGGTACGATAGCGGATCTTCTGAATGAGACGGCTGACCGGACAGCGGCCCGGTCGGGCTCCGGCATGGCTACGTAGCCGGCGGGCTCACGCTCACGCTGCCCAGGCGGCAGGCGGGTCCATCTCCAGGCTCCGCAGGCCGGGTCACGGCGGCTGCTCTGCCCCGCTGCGCGCGCCGTGCGGGCGGGCAGGCGTGTGAGGCGCGGCCGCAGGATGGGTTGCCTACCCGCCGGGCGTGACCCGGACCACGCGACGCCGCGCGGTGAGCAGGACTGACACACTTCAGCCGTCCCATCTCATCTACTCGTCTCGCCGCAGGCCGGACCGGGCCCGTGCCGGACACTGGTCGCACTTGAGGCAAAAAAGATTTGAGAGAAGAAAAGTGGCCTTTGTAGCAGATGATACCAAAATACTTACACGGGAAAATGAAATAGATGTCAGGACTAATAAAATAGCTAATTTAGGGATAGACAAGAAATTCGCTGTGGCAGCTAGGAGTTGGCTGCCACAGTCAAGAATTAGTTGCCACAGCGATGTTGTCGCTGCAGGAGCCAACCGGTTTGTTCTGACAACTAATGGGGTGTTTTGCTGTCAGAACAGATCGACTGGCTCCTGCAGCGACAGCTTCGCTGTGGCAACAAACTCTTGACTGTGGCAGACAACTCTTTTCGGTGCCAACAGTGAACTCGGGATGATCTATCCCCAAATCAGCTAATTTGTTAGTTCTGAGGACAAATTCTTTTTTTCCGTGTATTTAGACTAATAATAGTGATAATACACTGGTAAAACTAAGGCGTAGCCTTACACCCCGTTTTCAAGCGTACTGAGATTGCGCTTGAAGTCAAGCGTAATGGGTCTATCCGCTCCTATTCGTCCTATCTAAATGTATGGGAGAATTTCTTTCGTACGCTTGATTTCAAGCGTAACGTCTTCAAGCGTAACTGTATTCTTCATTCAAGCGTACAGTTACGCCTTAGTTTTACCAGTGTAGAAATAAATCGATCGTACTCTCGGCGGTCTTCTTGAGAGTGCGAAATATATCTGTACCTCAAGAATACTCGAAGCGACAGGAAGTTGATCGGCTCGTTCCGAGGAAGAATGAGAAAGAAAGAAAGGGGAGGGGCATTTCCTGAATGCTGACGCACTTGGTGTCGGCGGCGCGGCGTGCGCTGTGTGCGCAGCATGCGTGCGGGGACGCGGCGACTACCCTGCCCGGTTGGGCCCGCCACCGGCCACCGTTCGCCCCAGATCAGCCGGCCGGTCCAGCGGCGTGGCACGGAGTGGGGCTGAACTTCTATCCATACCAGGGCGGACCATGAGTATGGCGTGCGCTCGGGGCGCGATCAGCCTGCTGACTTGATTCAAGAACATGGACAGAAGAATGCGAGGGGGAATCAACTCTGAAATTTTTGCACAACTCGTAATTTAAAAAAAAATCAGGAAAATTCAGAAAAACATATTAAAAATATATGAATAAATGAGTAAAATTCAAGCAAAAATTCTCAAAAAAATAATAAAAAACCACGAAAATTCTCGAAAATTCTCAAAAGTTCACAAAATTTCGTACACCTAAATTCAGAGTTGATTCCCCCTCGTCAGAAAGGTTTTCTTCTGTGGAAACATTAATATTCGACGATAGAACGGGAGTACGGGAGGAAGAGAGCAAGGGACGGTGGAAGACTGTAGGCTGGGTTCCGGTGGTCTCCTTCGAGAACGGCGTCTGCTCGTCTCGCTCTCCCTTCTCTTCCCTCTCTCTCTCTCTCTCTCTCTCTCTCTCTCTCTCTCTCTCTCTCTCTCTCTCTCCCCCCTCCCTCCCTCCCTCCCTCCCTCCCTCTCCCTCTCTCTCTCTCTCTCTCTCTCTCTCTCTCTCTCTCTCTCTCTCTCTCCCTCCCTCCCTCTCCCTCTCCATCTCCCTCTCGCTCGTCGCCTCAGCTGCGCTCTGCGCTACCTGTCGAGCGAGCGCGCGGCAAGGTCAACATTCCTCTTGCTGATCGGCGAAGCGAGCGCAGGTTTTGAGAGAATAAGAGGGGAAGTCTACCCTGCCCTCGATCTCGGCCCCAAGTGCTGCGCAACCCCTCTGTCCATGTCCGCCCGCGAGCCGCATCCCGTCCTTCCGCCTCTCTCCCTCCCCCTTAGCACCATCGCAAGTGGATGCGATCCGATACACCTAAACTTCATTACCGTGTCGTCACGTTGTTATAAAACTAAGGCGTAAACTGTGCGCTAGGTGTACGCTTGAGGAGGTTACGCTTGAAATTTGGCGTAGGACAGAAACTATCCCATACATGTAGATAGGGCACGCTTTCATTTCAAGCTTAATCTCAGTACGCCTGGAAAAGGTCAAAAGGTTACTCGCCTCAGTTTTACCAATGTGCGGGGCGAAGTTCCAACCACTTCGCACCCGAACCTACCCCATGCCCTGCGCCGCCACCCGCCACGCCAGTCATCGATCACACAAGCATGTACACAATGGCATTAGAATCTTTGCTTATATGGCGAATTTT
>JAHWGI010000631.1:0-68742 GCA_029379305.1 Frankliniella fusca
CATGAAAGTACGCCAATAGGGCTCAGAAAGTTCGCCATAAGGTCGTTCCCTTTGAAGACACCGACAGACTGGTAGGTCCTCAGGTCGCTATCACTGCTCGTACACTTTGGTACTAGTGCGCGTGGAGAACCCATCTGCCAGACTAGGGCGCCTTCTGAACGCGTACAGTGGCGCACTAGTGCTCGCAAACTACGTGGCGAGCGAGACCAGTACGCCCTTAGGGAGCAGCGCGGGTGGACTCGGCGTACCAGCTCGTCTTCAGGGTGCTCTCGCGAGTACTAGAGTGCGGGAGGGGCGCGGCTGCTCCGCGAGGACTAGTGTGCGCGTGGCAAGGCGCGTGGGGTGCGGCAGCTCTCGCGAGCACAAGTGCGCGTAAGGAGCGCGGCGATGTGCCCCCGCAATGAACACTCTTAGAAGTGACTATGAAAATTTGTTGATCAAGAATTAAATAGAGGAGAAATTGCAGCGTTAACCAATCAGACATCAGCGTTTTAGTGTCCTTGTTATTCTCTCTCGATCGTCGGCTTCAAGAGAAAGACTCCTCTGCTCCTGCACTGTTAAAAAATATGTCGTAAATTTACGGACATATTTGCAATTAAGTTTAGCAACATATGTCGTAATTTTACGAGCATGGTTGTAATTTAACAAAGTTATCAAAATTTTCTGAAACACATTTTTCAGTTGGAAAAGTGCGTGTTTTCAACCAACATATGACGATGCTGGTTGTAATGATACGACATGTGTTGCTAAACAAACTTGACTACAATTTGTCTTGTAAAATTACAACATTTTGATAAGTACTTATTCCTGTTTAGACGAATATGGTTGGAGTAGAAAGTCTCTTGTCATCAATTGTCAGTTAGACAAATGAAACAAATGTTGTTGTAAACTAACAACACAACCGTCACGGACAGAATTGTCAACTGACAATTATTTTTAACAGTGTGCGTGTGCGCTCACCATTGGGCGCTGGGTAGGCCGCCACTTTAACACGCGTGCTTGGCGGGCTGGCCTACCCAGCGTCTCACGGGCGCTGTCATTATTAGCTCCACCTCGGTAAGGTCCAGTGTGAGTGGGCACCCGGGCTCCACAGCCAAGGACCAGCGGAGGCAGGGGCAGGACGAGAAGGGGACACTCTTAAAAGCTTACGGTGAATTTCACCGTAAGCTACAGTAAACCTGCAGCACTGTAACTTACGCTGAATCTCACTGCAAACTGCAACTTACTGTGAGCTCCACTGTAGCTTACGGTGAGCTTCACTGTAGCTTACGATGGATTGGGGTGCAGCGACTTAATGCTTAAATTTCACAAGATGCAGGAGTTAAGCAGGGAGAAAATAAGTTATTTAGGCGGATCGACAATGTTTCCAGCTCATCGGAACACATCACTGCATTTCACAAAAGTTTCTGGAAAGTCTTTAAACTACAATATATTTTTATAAAAACAACAAATTCCCGGGTGCCATATCATCATAAAGAGCATGAAAAATTTGTTAGGAGGATGAGCTTATATTATTCATCTTCCACATTTCCTTTTTAAAATTGTGATTCAAGTTGTCACTTTCCTGAGCTACCTAAATAGGTATGGAATTTTTTTTTCCTTTTCTAGAGGCAAAACGTCACAACAGGAAATCCCTTGGGATTGTGCGTAACTGCTAGTGAGTTAATATCAAGGATAAGTGTTATACTTTTACAGAATTTTGTAACCGCTTTTCTCTAGTGGTTTGTGCCTCAAATGTAATAAATTTCACTTTTTCTAAACAACTATGTTATACTCGTCATTAAACCTATGTTTAAGGAACGCCTTCTACCTTCACTTTCAGCAGGAAAACAGCACATTTTCAATATCACATCTGGGGACGATAGGGTTTGTAACCCACATTCCTCTGACATGCCAAAATACAAGTGAGGTGGTGTATGTTATTCTCAGACAACATCTGGGTAATTTAACATTGTAGGTTTCAATAAAATAATTTTGTATATGTGCACAATCAAAGCAAAATTATAGTTGTCGTGTTTAAACTGTATATAATATTTTTTGAAAAATTTGGAACTGCTCAAGATACTGTGGATTTAAAATGAATGGAGTAATTAAGTTGTGAATAGACATTTCTTTAAAACATAGAAGTAACCATACAGGGGTACAATATTGAAAACTTGAAAACAGTAAATGTAAGAAAAGATTCAATCAGATTCAGACTAGATGACATCAAGATTGTTTTAGACTTATAAATATAATCATTGCATTTTGGAGTTACTCACATTCAAGTCTGTTAATTGGGCTGCACAGGAATGTTTCATCATCAACTTCAAAACAAAAACACAAAGAAGTTATTGACCTCACATCAAATGCTTTTACTGTGTCTGTATGACTTACTTTAAAGATATAGGTAAATCTCACATCCCTTATGTCATGTGCAAACCAAAACTCTCTTCGCATCACAGCAACAATGGCATAGAAAGTGAAAGGACAATTAATACAATCGACATCGCACAAGTTACCACAGTTCGACCACCTCACAAAGCGTATGATTCTTCCAAAATGTACTTGATTACCTTCACTGATTTTGATGTAACTTGATTCGTTCCTTACAGAACAGATAGGGTATTCTTTACAAAAATACATGACACCTTTTAGTTTAAGACGGTAAAATACTTTACATGAACCAGCAACTAGGTTGAAACATTGCCTTAGGATTAATCTAGAGTGATCTACTTGTCTTCTCTCTCCATAGTAGTGCCCTACAGCGTAAATAGAGTTATCCATTACATCAGATGTTTTAAATGGTTTAAAGTTATTGGTAAGTTTGGTACAGTATTGAATTACACTTGAGTCAGGAGGTAAGCTTTTCATAAAGGTAGGCATTTGTATTAACATTGATACAGCCGAACAGATTTGGAGAGCTATATGCTGAGTACCATGACAAAGTTTGTTCATAGTTCCATTATAATTTTCAAGATAAAAGCAGCTGTAAACCCAGAGCGGGCCCAGATCAGTGACACAATCAGAAAGGTGCAGAAGCTGGTGAACGTTAATACCTAGATATCTAATGCTATAAAGCCTAGGAAAATCTTGCACATAAGATCTTAATAAATTACATGCTAAATCTACTTGTGTTAAAGAAATGCTGTCCTGGCATAGCAGTGAGATGGCAGATACCAACTTACAATGATGTTGAAGGTACCTGTTTTCCATGAGGCCATGCAACAAAGCAACTGAATAATATAAAAGAAAAAGTTTATATTCCGAAGCCTTCCAAAATTTAATTTCCTTTAGGGAACGTGGGGCTCTTGCAGCATAGCTTGGTGGTTTAATCTTCTTTAATTTTTCATCAGCTACATCAAATAAGTGATGGAGACTCCAAGGTTGAGTAGAAAAAGACGAGCTAAATAGCAGGTCCACTAATAGTCTAGCCACTCCCAAGAAACAACCATGCATTATGTCAATCACAGTGCAACGAATGATATCAGGTACAAGTTTTGTTAAAAGGCTTGGTCCTTTTACACCACTCACTGATGCATTCCTGTTCCTTGTTCTCGCTTCCAAAGCTTCGGCGGCGAAAAGTTTTGTCTGCTCATGAGTTCTCATTGGTACATCTGGTTCATATGGGTAAACTTGTACTGTAGTCTTACCAGCAACTGCTCGAGCTCCCTCCTGCATACAGCGTGCACAGCCAAATGCACCATTATACTGCTTGAACTGCAAAAACTTGGCCTTGGCTGGTAGATCACAAGTACCACACAAGATTTTACCTTTTACCAAAATCTCCCTGTTGTTGGGTAATTTGAAAACATGTCCATCACTCTCAAACTTTTTCATGGTCTTGAGAAGTGGCCTAAGATAAACATTGGGATTTGGTTTACTCTTACCAAACCATAGTCCAATAAGTAAAATATTGTCAGGATGAGAGCGTTTCTTATAAGGTAACTCATTAATCACAAGGCAGAGAGGCCACACAGAGAATGAAGACGATTTAAAGATCTTAATACCATCTGAGTACCACATGAATGATAAATTGTTAGGGTTTCGAAGAAATCCATTATTCATTTCATCCTTATAAATATTCCCATCAAATATATCTTCAATGTTTTCTTCTGAAGCTTTTATATCATATTTAAAACGGAACTGTAGATCTTGAAAGAAACTATCCTTATTGAAGAAACTTTGCAGTTGTTGCAAGAGAGGCAATTCAATAAAAAATGTGGCATTTTCTCCACTTTTCCTACACTTTTTACACACACTTGCTTGAGTTTTAAGGGGATATATACAGTCGGAGCAAAAGAAATGTTTCACGAGGAAAGAAGACCCAATTCTTAAAAAGTAGTTCTTGAATGACTTGAGAGTTTTCTTGATAATGCTTCCATTTGGACAATGGAGAGCAATTAATTGCAAAACGTGATGCAGGAGAGTGCCACTTACATTTTGAGTAGTCATGAAGGTAAATATAGCCAAAAGACTCTCAATTAGTGTGATAGGTGCTCCTGGATAAATAGGGTCATTACGATCTTCATACTCCTCCCTTTCCTCCTCCGAACCAACATCGCTTTCTTCAGAATTTGCATGTTCTGCAACTTCCTCCTCTGACTCATCATTGCTCTCAGATTCACTAGAGCCAGTTTCTCCTGCAAGTATAGAAAACAAATATTTTAAAAAAAATGCTTACTCAGTTATAGTAAAGTACAGAGATTGCACCATATATGAGAGAAAACTAAACGCCTATAGCACATACAAAACCATACATACCTTGACTAATAGCAGATTCACCTGAATCTGTTTCATCTGATCCGGAATCTGCACTGGGCTGCTCAAGCTGGTCAGATGAGTGTTCATCATTGCCAGAGTCTGCACTGTTATTGAGGTGATGTTCAGGCTGGTCATCCTCAACCTCCCAATCACTGGCACCCTCTACAGCTTGATCCAAAGCTTCATCATCCTGATCACCATCTAAAAGTAGATATAATAATGTTAATAGAAAATTCTTATATATTTTGTTTACACCTTAATGTAAACACTGGATCATTTAATAACACAAACCTGCTTCTGATGAGTTTTGGTCCTCTGCCTCAGACTCTGTTTCTACTGCAGCTCCAAGGTCTGAGTTTGCACTACCTGTAAATATTTCCATTGTTAATTGATGCACAACCATGAACAAGACTACTTCTGCAGTTTTATATCTGCTTAGGGTAAGTCACTTTTAAGAAATACAGAATCAAATTTAAGGAGAAGACTAGAAACTGAATTTTGAAGAAATTTAAGCAAGATGAAAACTGTTCTTGTCCACACGTAGCACAAATACACACACCTGCATCTGATTCACTGCTGCTTGACTCCTCAGACTCAGAAACATGAGGGCCTTCCTCTTGCAGTCTCCTTCTCCTGTGCCTCCTGTTTCTTTCTTGACGTCGAAGACGCTTACGGTCCATTTCACTGTGACTGCCGCCTATGCATTACACAAATAATATTCTAAGAGAAAAATACTGTAAGACCTTCCTGAGCCAGAGCCTAGCGAGCAACAAAGCCAAGCCCGCCTTCGGCACTGAAGAAGAAGGAAAAGCAAAGGGCTACCAACCGACAAAAATTATAGTACGGCATTATCGTGAGGATTATATCGAGTTCGAGATATCAGTATTTTAATTTTATAATGGTAGTGAATCATGCTTTTTTACTACTGATAAAATATTTTTTATCATCCGCACAACGAAATTGTTGAAATGAAACGAAAACAGTTGTGGTGACCGATACTGGAGAGGTATGCGCCTTCTCAGCATCTGGCAACCCTGCACACACTCTAAACAACCAGTTCGAACACGTTTGATCCATTTCACCAGCTCGGCCGCTACACGTCCATCTTGTGCCTAGTATTACTAGCTAGTACTATATTACCAGCTAATTTGCAAGGTAAACCACCTAATTTCTTATTATTACTGCTAAATTATCACACAGCTCACTGATTATACGCATTTTATTTCAGCTGCATCATGTCCTCCAGACCTAAGGTTCAAGCTGTCATATACTGGCCTGACACTGAACAGGTCAGCACAGAGGACCTTGGCATAATTAACGAGGAGGACAGGTACCAGGACGCACTGACCACTGTGATTATAAGAGGCAAAGCACACAAAGCTGTCGTTCGACTGATATCAAGTAAGTTAACGTGTTAACATTCCTAACCTATTAGGAATGGGACTGCAACTTGATGCTTCGAAAGTTTTCGCACGATATTCATGTGGATGTTATTTACCATCTGAAATAATTTTATTTTTAATTCTGTAAGACAATTACTGTGGGTTTTGTGTTTTCTCGGTTAATTTGTATTGATTCAGTAGGGTATGATTATGTTTTATTGCACTGTTTTTTTCTTTCCCTTTTCCAAGGTCCTTTGCGTAAGAGTTTATGTTGCTGCAGTTAGTGACCAGCAGTTACCTCAAGGGGATAGAAACTTTTGTCCCAAACATAGACAAGATAATGACGTGTCATATAGATATAGTCCCTAGAATTTTTGAAGGAAATAGCCACAAGCAATAGCCTTTGAAAGAAAGTTTTTTATCACAGCACTTCCCCACAATACCTATTTCTTCTGCTTTTACCTTCAAAAATTCTGAAGACCATATCCATACTACACGTCATTATCTTGTCTAAGTTTGAGACAAAAGTTTCTATCCATTTGAACATTGCTAGTCACTGACTGCAGCAACAAAAACTCTTACGCTACTATCAATTGAATCCTGGGGGCTTTCGCCACTTTGTCAAAGATACCGTGATTTATATTACTAGTATTTTGGCCAAGATTTCATTATATTGAGCCTAAGATCTATCAGTAGTATTCTTATTGTTTCTTTTATTTGTAATTTGATATCTGATTCAATTCTTTATCCTGAAATTCACTCTTTGTTAATCTAGGTCTCAGAGGTTTCTTTTCCCTGGCTGCACAATTAACTACTGTTCCATTTGCAGGTGACAAATTGAAGCTCGAGGCAGAGGAAGAGAAAATTGATGCTGAGATAGAGCAAAGGCTGAAAGTAAGGGAAGAAGAATCAGCAAAGGCAGGTGGCAGAGGTCAAAGAAAGCGTAATGCACCCCAGAAGAAAGATGTGGCTTCGGGTAACCAAGTGGCCGCTGCATGTGGAGAAAGGCTTCAACCATCAAGTGATCAAGCTTCGAAGGTCAAGCAACTTGCAAAGGTCAAAAAGACTGCAGCTGCTGCTCTAAAATCTGCACAAGTAAGAAAATGTGTCCTTTTTTGAAAATAAATATTTATGTGATTCATATTCAATTAATGCTTTAATTATTTCCAGGATGATGTGGACAGATCAGCCCTCGAAGAAATTCAAATTCAAAGCAGGAAACAAGGGGCTCGTAGGGCTCTTGAATTTGCTGATAAGGCTCGTGACAATAATTCTACCACTGCTGATAATAATGATATGCCTGCTGCTGACTCCGAGCAAGACGATCCTGCCAGTGAAAATGAAAATAGCGTTCGTGAATACAACTCCGATGATGAAGAGACTGGTGCGCAACTCGACACATCAAAATGCTGTGGGCACTGTTCTCAGCTCCGCAAAGCCTGTAAGTTCTTTAAAAGTTTTATGATACATTCCAGTTTAGTTAAGATTTATAAATTTTAATTGTAAAACTTTTGATACTTAAAATTTGTTGCCCAACTGTTTATGGTTACTCTAAATTTTCAGGTCAGCAATCCCCAGCCTTATTTGTCCATGCTTTGAGCAAGTTTATTGGCACATCATCTGCCTCCTGTACACAGTACATTGAAGTTTTGGATGTTCCAGCTGACACTGCTCGGGTAAATAGTACTTTTAATCATTTATTTTTTGTCTGCACTCTCTAATGTTAAGATTGCAAACCTTTTATTATCTTTCTTAACACTATTAAACTTTGATTTTATTGGTCTACATTTCTCCCATATTCCAAGATTTAACTAAAGAATCTTCCAAAATTCATTACAAATGACAAAACTTCAGTTTTAGTTACACATGTAAATTCATTGATAATGAATTGACAAGGATTAAATAAATATTTTTGCAACTGTATTTAGCCTTCCTCTAAAATTAATTCAATCTTTATTTTCAGTGTGAGCTCTCAAAAGGCTCTAAAGTGTATATTTCTATTTCTGACAAAAATGCTATTAAGAGAAAGGGTGGTGGTGATCCTGCTCAAATGACCAGACTGGGGCTTCTTGCTTTGTTCGGTCGGGACACCATGGAGAGGGAGCAGATTACAGCTAAAGGGCAGAGAGCAGGCAGCAAAGGAATTAGAAAGAATGTGAGAGACGCATTGCTTGGTAAGATCTTTTTCAAAATTATGTCTAATGTAAATAATCTAATCTGGTCTTCTTTAAGGATTTAATGTCACTTTGGCTGTAATGTTATTTTTATACTTATTTACAGCTTTTGTGAACCGCAACAAAAGTGAAGCATATAAGGAACTTGACGAGACTAAATTTAACCAAGTTATTAACAAAAAGAAGAGCTCAATTCATAGGTTGAGGAAGAGTCCCTCATCAACCGGGAAGGATAAGAAACCCAAGTCTTCAAAGACCGTCACTGCTGAGATCCAGAAGTCTCCTAACAAGTCACCTGCCAAATCACCCCTCAAATCACCCCTCAAGTCACCTTTACGTCTGAACTCAAGTCCTATGAAGAGGAGGAGGTCACCTTTTGATAAGACCCCAGTGAAAATAATTCAGTCCCCATCAAAAATTTGTTGGGAAGTATCCAATGCTGGCGTTGAAAGCAACTCTACTACTGCTTGGCAAAATGTCCCCTCCAATTTTAATTACTCTCAAGGTAAAATATCCGGTCTGGCACTGCTATACTGTTAAATATGAAATAGGTTATTCATTTAGTATCATCTGTCTTCTTAGGTTCATCAGGGTACTACTCTAATCAGCAAGCTGAATATTCTAATGCTTATAACTCATCCTATCCAGTAGGACAAGGTATTTAATGTGACAATACCTTTTTCTGACTGTAATGTTTAGTATCTAATCTGTTAGTTTTTTACAGGGAATTACTCCTCTCAGCCTGAGACCTGGTACCAAAACTTCAGTGCCTATGTTCAGTAAGAATTTGCATTTATTTTATTCTTTGAACCAATATTATTACCTTTCTCTATTTGTTCATTCTTTGTTACCAATACATTATTTTGGAATCTTTTACTTTTCTTTTTAAAGTTTGACTTCATTGTTGCTTATCATTCTTATATCAAGACATAATATTGTCACAGATTCTTTTTCTTTAAAGTTTGATATCATTTTCTTCTCTAGTTTTGCATTGAGTGTGTTTTCTTTAATCACTAAACCCTATGAGAATCACAATTCCTTTTTTATTTTGTCACCTTTGTTTATGCCTTTTTACTAAGGCTTCATTCAAAGTGTACTATGTTCAATAAAACATAACTTTTGATAACTTTGAGTAACTCATTTCCCTGACTTACACCCTCTAAAGCAGTACGTACTGATGTGCAACAACCCATCAAAAATTCTTAACACAAAATTAGATTTAAGTGAAACCACGTCAACAACTCTTTTAAGAACAAGCTCTGATTTGGTGGCAACAACATTTGCAGTGCTCACTTGTGTAGCCTTCACTGTTAAAGCCTGGTTCACCCAAGAAAGGTCAAGCTAGGCAAGACGTATGCCAGTAAGGGAAAAAAATATTTTTTTTCTTTCTTTAATTTTTTTTATTTATTTCCGAAATAAGTAACTTGGCCTTTCCAACTCATTATTCTAATAAGGATGTGGATCAGTCAAGGTGCCCCCACAATGTCTTGTTCTCAGCTGGCTTTCTTGACCGAATAATTCTGAGGAACAAGGCGGATTTTTTTGTTAAAGTTCAATTCATTTGGAAAAAAAAGTGTCAAAGTGTGTAAACTAAACCAAACCACCAAATAATACAATTTTGATTTCCTAAGATAGTTAAGTTATAGTTTTGATTCATGAACTAAGTGTAATAATAATATTACTTTTTTTAATAAATAAAACTTGTATTATTTGGAGGTGAGTTGGTTTAGTTTACTCACAATTATACCTCTCCTTTCTAAACAACTTGAACCCTCACAATAATTCCATCTTATCTCCAAGAATTCGGTCTAGAAAACCAGCTGAGTACAAGGCATTGTAGGAGCACCTTCAGAGGATATGATTACTTAATAGGATGACTAGTACTAGTATTGGGCAAGGGGTGGTAGGGTAAGGTGCACCTTAAGGTACACCTTAAGATAAGCAAATGTGTTTTAAAAACACAACTAAAAGTATACTTAAAAGTAAGAAATGTTCACTAAAAGTTAACTTAAAGTTTACTAAGGTAACTTTTCAGTTAAGAAAATGTTGTAAAAATTGCGGACAAGTTAACTTTTTCAGAAACTTTTAGGCAAATCAACGGAACTTCAAGTGCACTTTTTATGAACTTTAAGTACACCCTAAAGTTTGTTTCCAGTACTCTCTTCTGTGTAGTCTGCAGTTCTCTTCTAAATGCTGTGCATGGAAGTGGAAGAAGTGATTGCTCAAGGTAAAGCCTAAATAATTACAGAATGGCTTCAAATACACTGGGGTTTATTTAAAATACTATTTACAAACATGCTGGGTGTTAACAGGATTTTCTCCTTATCCTGTTCCGTTGATATGAGTTACTCTACTTTGATTGATTCTTCCTGCTCAACTCCGGACTGTGATGATCAAATTTACTGCGATAACCATTTCACACTTCTGACGACTACATGAATGCTTTTGTAGTTGCTGTGCCTTTAATTCCAGCACCGCCCTGCAAAAGATATACAAACCAAATCAGTTGGTTTTGTTTTTAAAAACAATGTCAGTATAAGGAGCAGATTTAAGTTTATAAACAAACTTACCATAAACTGTAGCATGGTATCATCAGAAGTGATTTTCTCCTTATCCTGTTCCATTGATATGAGTTACTATACTTTGATTATTCCTGCTCATGTCCCGACTGTCATGATCAAACTGAATGCTAGCTGGCTGCGATAACTATTTCACACTTCTGATGACAACACAAATGCTTTTGGAGTTACTCTGCCTCTAATTCCAGCACCCAACTGCAATAAGAATACAAACCAAATTAGTACGAATAGAATAAAAAGAAGTATTTTAAAAAATATAATTAAAACAAACAAAACAAACAATAACTACTTAAATATGGGTCATTCTGTGTCAGATCACCACAAGGTCCAAAACGATGGTTTTCAGATTGAGTTGGGAGTGGTTAACTATCATTTGGGACCACCCCAAGGATCCATATGTCAAAGGAAATTTTTTTTAAAAAATTTGGTTTGGGAGTTAAAGGAGGTCAAAGTTTGGTGTTCGACCAATCCGTCTCAAGTTATGAGTGATACCTAATATCCTACATGAAACACAATACCAACTCTAGTCATGGTGTTTTACATTCAGTTTTTTATACTGATTCAAATGATCCATGGTTGGATTGGATCGTGAAATTTTTTCTTGGCTCTATTTAGTAAAATGTTGTATAACTTCACCGTTTCAACTCTAGCAGAAATACGTCATATTAGACAAATTCCAAACCATGCTTTTTTAAAAAGCTAATGATGGGTCGAACATCCACACCAAGTGACAAGTTGACCCCGGAGAATTTAGTCCCTTCGCCTTAACTTTAAGGTTTGGAACTACAATGAAATGACCGTAAGGAGTGACAATCAACTTCACTTGGTCTATATCTTACTAAAATCAGTAAAGTGACACATCTCCTAAATATTTAACTTTTTTTCAACACATTAGTCATAAAATGATATTATGAATGAAATTAAAAGCATTTTATATAGACCTAAATTAATGTCCCCAAACCTACCAAAGCAAGTGTCCAAGCAATATATCATAGTAATAAAAAAAGCTTCCCAAGAAAGGATAGCTAGCTACTAACCTTTACTTACGAATCGGCTCCACAGCTCTTCGTAAAATAATATATTAATTTTGAGGCCATTTGAGGCAGTTTGAAGCGTCTTTGTTCTAGAAAATATACAAGGAGAGAGAGAGAGAGAGAGCTTCTCGGTTTTACGGCCTCTTCTAGAAGTCAGCCATAAATATACAAGGAGCCAACATACGCTAATAAAAATACTCCTAAAAGAAAGGTTTGTACGGAACGAAATCAAATATATATAAGTATTTCAACTCTATAAATAAAACATTCAAGCAAATTGGAGTGATTAAATGCCATGATTGTGAGTTTCTATACCGGTGCCTTAGTCTGGTTTAAGGTCCACATAGTGGTAGCCCTGCTCCACCTGTGGAGGGGTGGAGTTCGGAGCTCGAGCCGGCGGACGCGGACGCGGGACGCGGGCGGGGCGGCAGGCGGCAGCTGCGTAACGGTCGTTCCTTGGTTTGAACGCCGGTCTGATGTTTATCTTTTACTTCTTTGTTATTATTGGTGATAACTTATTATTTCTATCACTGGCGCGGACCTAAAGTGGAATAGAAGAAAAACGGTACTGATGGGAAGGTAAGCTATGTGGTAGTAACGATAAGTAATGCATCCGTGTTGACTTTTTTAACCTGCAGCCGTTTACTGTAGCTAAAATATCTCACTTTCGACTAAGAATTAAGAATGTAAATGTGTTCTGTCTTATAATTTCAAGACTTCATGCACTATTTTATTTATTTCTTATTTGCATTGAGTAACTTTTGAGGTTAGAGAAGTTGAAGGCAACTTATATAACTGGCCCCTTGTTTCTAAAGATTCAGATCTGTGAACACTTTTTCTGGTCTCATTTGAATCCTTACTTTTTTACTTGGAACCATGTGGTGCTTAAAGAAATTGAGAATCTGTGGACCATTATGGCTATGACTGATACGAATGTGTATCTCCAGGTTTTTACGGTTCGTGCCATAACATCTCATTTGCAGTACTTCAAATGTTGTACATTTTGTAACTTCAATGTTGTACATTGTTCTGCTTTCTACAGGGAGATATGTTCCTAGGTGTGCTAATCATGGGCAATTGGGCTTGTAATCCAAACTCAAATATGTCAGTGGCTGGGACTGATCAGGCAAGTACTTTATTCAAACCAAGGACGGATCTAAACTCTGGTGAACTGCTTTGTCCGCAAGTATCGTTTTAGAATATTTTATAGTTTCATATTGAAGACATTAATATCTTATAATAGTTCTTGTGTCAATCCAGGTATACTGTTGTTAACTTTGGCAAACTATTATAAGGCCTGTGGGCAAGCAACGGGCCGAGTTAAAGTTATGCCTCTCCTGTGGGTAGTGCTAGCGGGAAGCTCCCACTGTTGGTTACACTTCAAGCATCAAAATATATTGATTCTGTGGTGAGGTATTAATATCTAACTTTGAAATGGTTATCAACCACAAATAAGGTACAGACATTCTAAACACAGCCTTACTGTCAAATTTTTTTTTTTTTGCACAAAGGAATTAAAAGAAGTGCTGTTATTTTACTGCAAGACTTGGAGACTTTTAAAAGCTTTCTTAAACTGGCACCTCTACGTCATCAGTCAAGATACAATCAGGTAAAAGTATACTTAAAAATGTAGCTTTCAAGCACTTTCTATTCCTTATTGTTTTATATTTCTGATAAAGTATTGTAATTTATTTTAGGATTTATATTAAAAAAACAAAATGTAACAGTATGGTCCATTTAAACAAGTAGTTTACAAAACTGAGTTTACTGTGAAGTAGATCGGTATCAGCAAGTTATTGATGGTGAGTAATGTCTTTTACTTTACTCCTTTTAAATGAAGACTATGCTGGTGGTTATTCTGTTCCTTTTGAATTTCAGTTCAGTCAAGGTGGAAGAGAGACACTTTCTACAACCTGAGATTTAACAAGGATGGAAGAATGGGTGAGTACGTTTTCAAGTTTTACTGTAAACAAAGGTTTATTTGATAATAATTTCTTGTTAATTGTTTACAGGACCAAGATGAAATTTGTACTGATTCTCTATTATTGTACATTCTTAAGGAAAGTGGGCTAATTAATGTAATGTCAACATGATTGATGAAATAATAAGTCCATTTAAAACAGAATTGGTAATTAGAAGTTTTGCTATGGTATCCACCCAGAGAGCAACATATAACACAAAATGAATGTCATTTTACACTAATTTCTTGTCATTCGCATTAAGCAGGTGTAGGCGTTGGCTCTCACTTCTCTCGCGTTATTTGCCACTCTACTAGAATTTTGAGCTGAAGCACACACCTGCTGACTGGGCGTCACAACTGGCTCTGTTCGTAGTAAGCAAGACGGCGTCAACCTGGCTTTTAGGAGGAGTTCTATCTCTTCTATCAATTTATCTCAGACTCAAGCTTGGGAAACGGGGCGTCTCGCCGGCCAGGGGCCTGCGCGGGACCGACCTGCGGGGGCGCCGGCCGGGGCCAGCTGGGGCCAGCGCGGGACCGACCTGCGGGGTGCGGGGGCGCCGGCCGGGGCCAGCTGGGGCCAGCGCGGGACCGACCTGCGGGGTGCGGGGGCGCCGGCCGGGGCCAGCTGGGGCCAGCAGCGCGGGACCGACCTGCGGGGGCGCCGGCCGGGGCCAGCTGGGGCCAGCGCGGGACCGACCTGCGGGGTGCGGGGGCGCCGGCCGGGGCCAGCTGGGGCCAGCGCGGGACCGACCTGCGGGGTGCGGGGGCGCCGGCCGGGGCCAGCTGGGGCCAGCAGCGCGGGACCGACCTGCGGGGGCGCCGGCCGGGGCCAGCTGGGGCCAGCGCGGGACCGACCTGCGGGGGCGCCGGCCGGGGCCAGCCGGGGCCAGCCGGGGCCAGCCGGGGCCAGCGCGGGACCGACCTGCGGGGGCGCCGGCCGGGGCAGCTGGGTCCAGCGGCTAGCCGGACCTGCGGGGGACGTGGAACCGTCCGGAGCCCGGCGTGCGTGGGCCATCTGCATCGCGCCCCCTGTCCTGCCCCCTCCCCTGCATCCTATAGCGCGACCTAGGGCGGTTTTAGTCCGCATTGACGATGCGGTCTGGGTCGTCTTGAGTGCCCTTAGGCTTGTTTGGCGATCAAAATGCGTACTTAATCCGCGCTACCAAGGGCGTCACGGAGTACGTTTTTGAGACGCTTTGACTCTGGGTGGCATATTACTACTCCTTTTGAAGGGACCTTTTGACGTACTGTTCTGAGCGAACTTTTGGCGTACAGTTCGAGACTTGTTGGCGTACTTCTATGGGCTGTAAGGGTGGTCCAGCTACTGATTGCATTGGAGCTACACTCACAAAAAAAAAAATCGGTCTTAGAATACACATTTGGAGTACAATGTGAACAGTCACATATGAAGCCTGTACTCACCTATGGGCTGAATGACTTGCAGTTCAGGTACATCACATTGAGTTGGTTGGGCAGTGGCAGTCATAATATCGGGTGCATGGGCGGTGGCAGTAAAAATATTGAGTGCATTTCCTGGAGGAAAAAAATACGGTTACACAAACGTGCGAGGAATGAATTCTTCACAATGTACGATAAAGCAAACGCATTTTAACCTGAGAGAGATCCAAAATTGAATGGTGGTGGCAGAAGTGCGAGCGCATCAGCAGTTCGTTTGTTTGTGTCAGATAGATAGATAGATAGGGTGTCAGGGCGCGACTACACAGCCGAAGAAGGTATTATAATCCGCCTTCACGGGGCCCATCCACCACTCCTGAAAGGGAAAACGTAGAGACCGCGCCCTAGTGCCTCCCCGAATCGGGCGAATGCGAAGGCGCCCCAGCCACACTCCACGCATGGCCAGGCCGGCGCAACCACCAAGCGCAACCGGGGTCCTGCAGTAGGGAAGGGGTAAAAATACAGCACAAAGTAATTACCCTGCCGCCAAGCCGATGTCCTACCGCCGCCGGCCCCGCCGGCCCTCCCCTCCGGCTCCACGAGCCCACCCTCTCCTCCTCCTCCTCCTCCTCCTCCTCCTCCTCCCGCTCCTCCTCCACCTACACCTCCTCCTCCTCCTCACTGGCCGGCTCCAGTGGGGGCAGGGCCACCATACCGCCGCCCACCCCGTCCTCTTCCTCCGACGTTTCTGCATCCTCCGAAGAGACATCCTCTTCAAGGGCGGCCCGGACGTGCGCCGCCAACCCAAGCTTGTCCCGGGCCAGCGCTTCCCAACCCCCCTCTGGGGCGGGGAGCCGGGCGAGATCCGCCGCCAGGGCCGTGTTGAAAGTATGGCACGGGCGGCCTACCTTCTTGCGCCCTACCTCAAATTGCAGCACACGCCGGAGGGGATGTGCCGGGGGACAGCGCAGGATGTGCCCCCAGTAGCGCACCCGCGCCCCCCGGATGGCCCGGGTGATGGAGGCCTTCCTGCGCTCTTCGCCTACCATGCGCACCAGGCCCCGCTGCGGCCGCCTCGCCGAGGCCATCAGGGCGCCCGTCATGACCCCCGCCTGGCGCCGGAGCGTCATCCGCGTAGCCTTGGTGGTGGCGGTGGAGGACTGCTCATAGCTGAGCGACGCCAGCACCGTCGTCCGGTAGATACGGGACACCACCGCCGGCGGCAGAGGGTTGCGGTGCAGGAGGGGTTGCAGCGTCGCCACCGCGCGCTGCGCCTTCACCACCCGGTGGTAAGCCACCCCTCGGCGCTCCAGGCCCGCCGTCAGCAGCGCCCCCAGGTAAACGATCTTGGCCACCTGTTGTACCTCGCGGTCTGCCACCTGGACCGGCCGGGGCAGCGGCCCCGGGTCGACCGCTCCCGGAAGACGCTCCATGTACTCACATTTACTAAAGTTGAGGGCCAAACCCAACTCCAGCGCCCGCGGCGCAAACTCTTCCATGAAGCGGGAGACGTCTTCGTATCGCGTAGAGGCCACGAGCAGGTCGTCCGCGTAGGCGCAGACCAGGGGGTTGAAGTCCGCCCCATCCAAGTCCAGGCGGAAGCGGGGCAGGGCAGCCACCACGCGCCGCAGGACAGCGTGCAGGGCCAGCGTGAAGAGGTAGGGCGCCAGCGGGCAGCCCTGCTTGACGCCCCGTCGCGTCAGCACTTCCCTCGTGCGGCCGGCCTGCCACCGGATGCTCGTCGCATCAGAGAGGGCCAGCGCCACCAGCCTGTTCAACAAAAAAAAACGCGGCACCCCGTCCGCCAACAGCACCTCGGCCAGCTCCCGCCGCAGCACCGACGGGAAGGCAGCCTTAATGTCCAGGGCGAGCACGTACACAGGGTCCCCGGCCCGCCAGCGCTCATCCAGGACCTTACGGAGGAGCATGATGTGGTCATACGTGCTGCGCCCCGGCTGAAAACCCGCCTGGTACCAAGGCAGTGGGGGGAGGATGGCCCGCAGGAGTACATACAGGTGCCTGGCTAACAGCTTGGATAACACACAGCCGAGCGTGAGGGTGCGGTAGTCCTCAACTCCCGCCGGCCGCGCCTTCTTCGGAAGCGGCACCTGCACCGACGTGATCCATGCCCTGGGGAACCGGCCGTCCCCCCAAAATTGCAGCACCAGCTCTGCCAACAGTGTAAAAAACAAGGCCGGCGCAAACTTGTACAGCTCAGCCGGGAGGCCGTCCGGCCCCGGGGCGGTGTTGTTGGAGAGCTGGCCAGCGTACTCCCGCAACTGCGCCGCCGTGGGTGCCGGCGCCCGCGCATCGGGCACCTCCGGCCACCAGGGCAGCTCCTCTCCCTGCTCCAGGCGTGTCACCTCCTCTTCCCAGTCCCGGAGGGTGATGTTAGCTGCCGGCGGGCCCAGCCTACGCCGGCCAGCCAGCCGGAGATGCCTGTAGACAACGTTCAGCCTTTCCACGGGGCGAACCCCCTCCACCGCCGCAAACTCACGCGCCCGCCGCTCTTCAGCATGCTGGTTGACCGCCGCCTGGTGCACCGCGTTCGCCCGCCGCAGGTTGTCATCCGCGAACAAGGCGCCGCCCGCCCGCCGTCGCGCCGCCAGCGCCGCGTTCCGTAGGTTGGCCGCCGCGAGGCGCCGCGGCGTGCTAGGGGACGCCGGCAACCGTAGCACCTCCGTCGCCGCCGTCTCCAACGCATTGGCCAGCTGCTGCCAACTTAAAGGGCGGGGGAAGTGCTCCGCTAAAGCCAGAAGCGCCGCCTGCAGCGTAGTACTATACCTCTCCCTCAAGGCTTCATCCGCGTGAAGGCGTCGTAGAGCCCAGTCCTGCCAGCGGGGCCCCGGCGCCCTCGGCGCCACTTGAGGGGGAGCCCGCCCACCGCCAGGCAGGAAGGGCAGCGTGGTCGGGAGGGTGAAGGCAGCCACAACTAGTCGATGATCAGACCGCGGTGCCGCCGGGCAGAGCGCCCGCGCCTCCCGGAAGCGCGGGAGGTCCGACAGGACGTGGTCCAGCTGGGAGCGTTGATCCCCCCGTTCCCACGTTACCTCGCAATTGTAGGCCTTCGCCGTCGTGGTGAGGAGAGGGAGTCCAGCCTGTTGCGCCACCTGCACCAGCGCCACTCCCGCCGCGTTGCTGAGGCGGTGGAGAAGCCGCGTACCTACCTGCCGGCAGACCGGCACATCCTCCCGGCCGATGTGACCATTGAAGTCGCCCAGCAGTAGGCGCCACCTGTCCCGGGGCATAGTAGCCACCACCGCCGCCATGGCAGCAAGGACGCCCCGCTGTCGAGGGGAGGTGTCACAGGGGACATGCACCCCCAACACAGAGAAGGGGAGGCCGCGTAGGACCACATCGGCGCGCACCAAATCCCGGTGCGGGAAGGAGTAGGTATCCAGGCGCGTGTCCGGGACTCCACGACGGACCAAGATAGCGACACTGCGATGTCCTCGTCGCGGGGTGCCTTCCACCACCCACCTGTAATTGGCCGTGTGCGTCACCTGGGCCGGTAAGCGCGTCTCCTGCAGGATCGCGAGATGGACATCTTCAGCAAGAAGCGTAGCATCCAGGTTCCCCATAGCTTCGGCAGTAGAGCACCCCTGCACATTCCACGTTGCGACCCGAATGCCCGGCCGTCCATCCGCCACGGGCGTCACCCGCCGCAGCGGCGGGGGCAGGGAGACGCCTAAAGAGGCCGTCGTAGAAGTAGCGGACCCCAGCTGCCCTGCCCGAGGGGACAGCGCGCCCCTCCCCTGGGAGCACCCCTGGCCTCCCCGCACCAGCATAGCCGCACGCCGCGCCCGCGCCGTCGCCGCCGCACTGGCCAGGATGGGGGGTGACAAAGGCACCGGCAGCCGCCCTCCCTCCTCCTCCAGGTCATCCCTGTCCAGCCGATGCACCAAGGGCGCCTCGTGGAGCACCGCGTCAAAGTGATGGTATTGGGCCCCGCCCGCTTCCTCTTCCAGGAGTGCGGCCACCGTGACCAGCCGGACACGCCCGCCCGGGCAAAACGCGGGTGGGACCACATCCAGGGCCGCAACGCCGGGCCGAAGAACTCGCAGCGGCCGGGCGAGAGCCGCAGCCAGCGCCTGCAGACTTTCCATCCCCGCGTGCGTCCCCGGGTCCCCTAGAAGCCGAAGCGCCTCCGCCACCGGGTCCTCCGGGAGCTCCGCCCGTCCCCGAAAGAACCAGAAGTCCCGCAGCACGTCGGCGTAGCGCGCAGAGTGAGCCTGCAGGTAGTGCAGCGCCGTCATCCGGAGTTCACGCCCCCGCCACACCACCGCCTGCCCCGGGTCATCCGGCCGTAGAGCAAAGGCGACAGCCTCAAAGAGGGAGTTGGGCCCCGGCGGAGTCTCCCGCGTGGTGACCAGCGTCGTGAGCGAGGCAAACTCCGGCATATCCGCTACGTAACCTGTGCAGCCCCCCAAACAAGCGAGCCCCACAGTAAACCAGGGGCAGTACTAGGGGCACCCGAAAGAAAACCCCAAGCCGAGCAGAGACTCACCAAAAGCAAGGAGGAGGAACCACAAGGAGGAGCACAGCAGCAACCGCAGGTAAAACAGGGCAGTAGAATCGAAGCACAGGAGAACTCTAATACAAACGTGGCAGGCCAAACGCAGTAGAAGAATGACCCGCCCCGCCAGCCAGCACCGCCGACGCCGACGTCCGCGTCCCGGAGGGGGAAGGGGGCCGGGGGCAGGGGGCAGGGGTCCCCGGACAGCTGACTGCAGACAGCAGACGACGCGAACCGGCAGCAACAGAAACAACCCGGGGGGAGAGGCGGGGGGAGGAAATGGGCGAGCCCTATAAGAGCCACCGCCAAACCGATCTCGACCTCAGTGCCACCGCGTGTCCCGCACGCCCACCACCGCCTCCAGCCTCCAGATTACCTGTCAACAACGCCGTCCCCGTGCAGTCACCATGCCCGGCCTCCTGTGGTGGAGCGCGAGCCGCGGCCTCGTCGTGGAGAGTGGTGAGTAGAGCTACGTACCTGCCACGAAGTGCCGCATCGACCCGCCATAACACCTACCTGTCCGCAGGCGCCTCCGACGACGAGTCGCTCTTCGCGGCCAACCCAGCTTACATCCTGGTGGCCACCCGGGAGAGTTCCGAGCCCGACTGGATGGTGCCCGGGGAGCGCGCCGAGCTCCACCCCCCGGGACCCCGCACCCCGCCGGGGAGCCCCCCCTCAACCCCGGACAGTGACCGGTCCGAGGGGTACACCGGCGCGTCGCCCTCCCCCCGCGCCGCGCAGCCCCTACCTACCATCACCCACACCGAGCTCCCCGGACCGCGTCGAGGGGACGCCGTCAGGGCGCTGGACCGGGCCAGACCCCCTCCTGCAGGCGCAGACTGCCCCCAGCCGCCACGCGCCGAGCCCGCCCGCAGCCGCCTCCACCTGTAAGTACTCAGGAAAACCAGGGCACAGATGAGGGCCATAAGAGCAGAACTAACCATTAAATCCTGTGTCCGAACAGCCGCCGGGGCCGGCGCCCAGGAGTGTATTTGCTGCGAAGAGTGGAGGGAGGACTGCCCCCACCCCCGCTGCATCAACCTCCCGGCTCTGTACCGGGCGCAGCAGGCGGAGCTGGCCGCCGCCCGCGCACGCTCCCTGGAGCACCTGGAGGCCCTGGCCTCCACACTGCTGTTTGAGGTGGCGCACCACCGCCAGGAGGCCCTAGACGCCATCGCAGCGGAGCGGGAGGCGGAGGAGGAGGCATAGCACTCGCGGGAGTGCCCATAGCGCCCCAAGGGCACGCAATAAAGGTGGCAGCGGTGGAAGGAAAACAGCAGCCTTTTTATTACACCTCCTAACATGGGCAGAGCAACAGACACACAAAACCCTTCCTATCGAGGAGAGACGCGTTCGGACATATCAGCAGGGCGGCAGAGCGGACATGCAAGCAGTAAACAAGCAATAAGTCTAACCAGACCCCTCCCAGGAAGGGGGCACGAGGAGCCTTGCCACGACAAGGAAAGGCTAGTCCAATCCTTGCCGCCCCCACCCAGCAGTTCGTTTGTTTGTGTCAGACCTAAAATACAAAATCAAATTATGAAATTAATGAAATCTGACTTTACCGGGGCGGCCCGGCGAAGGAATTGTGACATAACCTCTGATACTCACAAAGACGCCAAAAGCATCTGCTTACGATGGTTCGTCTTCGCTCTTTTGCTTGGAGGCTTTGACGATTGATCAGACATCGTGTAGTACACATAAGCGATACCTCAAATTGGAGAAAACCACAATAATTTCTTGTTTCGTTTCGGCTGCGGAAACTTCCTGCGCGCACCTTGCTCTCTCTCACCTCGACATTGTAAACAAACGGTGCCAACCTTCGGGCCCCCCGGGGGCCGCCCTGTGGCAACAATAGCCGCGGCTCAAGACAGCGATACAGAGCCTCCACGAATCTACGTCCGCTTAGAGTAAGTAAAATAATTCATTTTTAGTCTGTAAACTATTACTCACTGCCTAAATGTCACCTCCGCTGGTGCGATATTATTTTTGTGGTTGTGGCCACCATGATATAAACAGACCTGTGAATTCGAACAAACGTCAAAGTTGAGAGTTTTTCGAGGGGTATTTGGATTAGATGCCAGATAATTTACTCATGAAATTGTGTGGCATAGTTATTCTACTCTTTTACTACTACTGAAATTTCAACATTACGCCTTTATTTGGATTATTAGAAGTGTTTCTTTCTTTATGTAATTTACAATCTAAGAGGTTAGAGTACCATGTGTTTATCTGAGGTTAATTTGAAAACCGCGAAGCTCTGTGAAATAAAAGTAAAGAGTACGAGATTCCTCTAAAATTTTGGCTTGATTTTCAGTTCATGAATTATGGCGCCTGGGCGTTTTCTGCTCATCGTGACGAGGTGTCCTACAGCTGCGGACATTTTCAACGCCGATGAATTACTCGACAAGGGGGCGCTAGAGGTCGGAGTCACTCGTCGTGTCAAGAAAAAATCTTGGATGGCCTGCAACGGGCTAATAATAAGCATAGGTAAGTGTTATCTAAAATCTAACCCGATCAAAAATATGCGAGATGTCTGCTCACATGCAGCCTACACAATCATTATTTTCTTAATGTTTTCTCCTCACTTTTTTCTGTACCAAAGGCACTAAGAAATCGCTGTCTACCATACGTGTAGATCGCACTGGCGCCATAATTCCCGAAGATGACACTCTCACCCCTGCGGTTAAAAACCGTTTTCAGGAGCTGGCGAAGCTTAAAAGGGAGCAGGACCTTTCAGCGAGAGGGGATCATGTGAGGGAAGTGTCGGAAAGACTTTTGCGCTGTGGGCCTGCTGGTAAGTTGTTGTTCAAACTCATATTTTATTGTTTGTCTACCCCTGTCATTCATGTTCTTATTTTTCAACAATTGTCTTTGTGTTTCAGAGAATTTAAATCCTATCACTGGGAGAAGCTTGCTCCGCCAGCCAAAACATCGCAGTGCAGATGACCTTGCCCCCTTGCAGGAAGCTCTGAAGACACTACGGTGTCTCACTTTTCATGAAGGAGATGTGAGTTGTATTAACAGCTTCCCCAGATCGCATTTACAAATCAGAGTGTAACTGTATTATTGTAGGCAAAACTCAGTTCAGACCGTGAAGTGTACCTGAGTGGGTCTGCTCTTCTTTGTGAGCAGAACCTCCACCCCAACTCCCCCTCCCTCCTGTTCCATGGCATTTTGGGCAGGTTGCTGCCAGATCATGTGTCATCTCACCCTGGTCTCACTCGGACAGGACAGAGGGGCACGGTTGCTGTTCCTCCTGCCATCATAGAGGCAGCTTGGTAAGCCCTTTAAAAACCGCCCTGACCCTACCGCCTATGCGCCATGGTTGTCAGATAGGTAGAGGACACTCATTTATGTACTAAAACCTGGTGTTGCAGTGTCAGTCTTAAACTTCTTTCACAAGAAAGGTGTTGCTTTGGAGGCGAAGCAGTTTAGCTTCAAAGACTCTGTCAAGAATTTTCTTTATTATAAGCAACGCGGAGGGAAGAACAGCAGGCCTACATCAACATCTTCTGGTGCCCCTACAACCGCTCCTGCCTCCAACGCTACCCATCCTTCTTCCTCTGCAACCCATCATTCCACTCCTACCTCTTCTACCTCCACAACCGCTTCTTCCTCTACACCCCCTCCTCCAACTACACCCTCTCCTCCAACTTCACCCCCTCCATCTACACCCCCTTTGTCTTCCATTCCTCACTTTTCTCCTAATTCCTCTTCACCTCGCATATTTTCTGATATTTCTGACTCAGCTGATTTGAACCTGTCCTTAAATTCTAGCAATGAGAATACTTTCCAAAGCATTTTGTTGCCAGCAGGACCACAGGCTTCCATAGTAAATAATGTGCAGTCAACGTGGACTCCTCTGTCAAACTTTACAACCTTGCATAGTTTTTATTAAGTTGCTAAGAGTAAGTCTCTAGTCATTCTATTATTTTTATAATTTGTACAGTTTAAATGACATCTCAATGTGTGGTTTAGCATTGAACCAAGAAATTTATTTTATTTAATAAAATAACCCTGCAAAATTAATATTAATTTTTTTTCATGTTCCATAAGTCTGTATACATTTTACAGAGATGACTTTTTTTTTTGGCTGGATGCCACTGATTTTTTTCCTAGTAAATCTTCTGCAGCAAAAAATTATTGTTTAAAACTTTCTCGCAGATCTAAAGACTTTAAGATTAATTTTAAAATTGAAAATATAAATGCCTTTGTGATAGGGGAGCTTACTGATTTGTCAAAATATGGATTCAAAGTTACAAAACTTGTTGCACCTTTATATGAGAAGCCTCATTTACTCAGATTTTTTGACCGCCTCTTTAAAAATGACCTACTTTTTGTTAGCTCATCATATGGAAAAGGGTCACGTATATCTTGTTACTGCAAATATAATTTTCAATGTCAGCTATATCATGGACTAATTTTAACTTTCTTTAAGATAACCACTGAAAGTAAGGATAAGTATTTTGCTCTGCTTGAAAGATCACTTGATTTACCTGCTTATAATAGGTATGTGGAATATTCTCCTTCTGACAAAACAGATGTAATTTGTGTAAGTGACCTAATATGTGTTTCTTTTTGTCTTGTTGTGGAAAACCACAAATACCTTATTGACCCTCTCAATTCATTAGAATTTGAGTGAGTTAAAGAATTTATTCAACTGTGATTGTCTTACTTAAAATAGAACTATATTTGTTAAATAATTGAATATACTGTGATTTTCACTTTGTTTCCCTGGAATTCCCTACAAGTAATAAACGACGCAACGGGCGTGCGGTGCCCAGCGCGGTCGCGAACTGGTCGGAATGAGACGACTTACAGACGAGTGGTCCCGTCTGGTGCGCGGGGTAGTGCCGGTGACAATGAGTTGCTACCTGGTAGTTTTCTCGTCTTACTGACAAGACGAGATCCGGACGAGGCGCTCCCGTGGCGCCCCGTGGCGGCCGGGGGTGGAAGCTCGAGGCGTAGGGGTTGAAGGCAGTGCTCAGGCGCGGTCGAACACTCGTCTTGACCTCGACGCTTTATCGTCTTAAAACGGAACATATTAAGACAAGACTGCGACGAGCGCGCGACCAAATAGCGAGGAAACTCAGACCACGAAAGTCTACGCGTTTCTCGTCCTCATGTGGTCTTGATATGGATTCTATTTCGGCTCCAGGCGCTCTCATTGCCGACTCGAACTCATCTCAGCCGTCAGACGATTATTTTACCAAAACACACCCATGTTCAGCTTTGCGCTTCCATACGGGTAGCCTAGCCGGCCATCTCGGCGCGGCGGTGTAGGCTCATGACTGTCAAAAACCCGCAACAATCTCTAGACGGGCCGAAGCCCTCTACTCGCCCGCTGGTCGCCCGGACAGCGTGGACTCGAGACGGTATCTAAACACCCTAGAGTGAGACAACAAGCACATGGCACAAACACGTCAGTAACAGGCGGGACGGCACCTTGGCATGAGCATGGCTGCGGCGCAGCTTACCGGTAAGGCAGGATGGAAGGGTTAGCCGATCGAACATCCGGGTGTTGAAATGGCGAAAATAAACAGTGGCGAAGTAGTGCTCTGCTCTGCTGCACCGGCTGGAGTGGGCCCGGGCCAGCGCTCGCTCGCCTCAGCTGATCGGCGCGGGGAGGAGAGGGGAAGGGGAGGGGAAGGCAGCGGGCAGCCGGACCAGCTGGTCCCGCTACGCGCTGAGCGCTCCCGCAGCCAGAACCCGGCTCGGCGGCCCGCGTTGGAGGGGATGCCTACCTTTAGGCGCGAGGGGTTCGGTGTGTTGCCTATCTGCACGGCGCGGCGTCCCGCGCACGTTACAAACCCCCCCGGCCTTTAAAGAGAGATGTCCCCATCTCTACCCCGAGGCGCCCCGCCTCCAAAATTATGCAAAACCCAAAGGTAACCCAGGGAAAGACGAGAAAGATTAAAGACAGCACAGAAAAGACAAGACACCTAAGACTAGCCCAGTTACATAGGGCAATGTAAAACCATTAATCTTCTCGTCTAACCTCTTCGCCGCGCTTATTCAAGACTTCTTCAGGTGCTTGACGTGCCACGGCCCGTCGGTTTTCCCGTCCGCGTCCTTTAATAAATAGCCTTGATATCCGACCTTTTTCGCTACTGTAAAAGGGCCTATGAACTTTGGCGCTAACTTCTTAGAAAAGTACTTGACCGCGTTCGACTGCACATGATTTTCCCGGTAAACAGTGTCTCCTACTTGCAAATCTAACGGTCGTCGCCGCAGATTATAATATACCTTGTTCTTCTCATACGAGGCCTTCAGTCGTTTCTCGATCTCCTCGCGAAACTTCTGGTATGTCTCCGGTATAATCACCGGCCTGTCGACCAAGGGCAATTCACCGCCCGTAATTTCTACACTATTAAATGATCCATGATTTTTCCAGTTTTTCCCAAATAAAACCTCATGAGGGGTATACCCCGTCACCTCGTGCTTCGAGGTATTAATCGCATAAGCGAACATAGTCAGGCGCTTATCCCAGCTTCTGTGGTTATCCTTGACAAATGAGGCAATCATGGTCTTTAGGACACGATTTACCCTCTCCGTAGGGTTGGCTTGTGCGTGATAAGGGTAGTTGTACAGCAGCTTCACCCCGAAGGACTCGCAAAAGGACGTCATCTCATGACACTTGTACTGCGGCCCATTATCACACACAAGCGCGCCCGGTACCGCGTACTTTAAGAATACATCATCTAGCAAGTGGGCAATAACTGTACGTGCTTCGGCTTTTCTCAAAGGGCGTAACCATACATATTTTGAATACAAATCAGTTGTAACGACTAAATATTTGTGACCGAGCGAAGACCGTGGGAATTCCATTAAATCTGAAGCTATCACCTGCATAGGTGCATTGATTTTTCTCTGCACGCCCATAACGCCGGCCGGCTTCACCTGGGGGACTTTATATTTAATACAAACTTCACATTTCTTCCCATACTCGCGCACGTCCCTGTCCATGGATGGCCAGTAATAATATTCCCTAAGACGAAAAATCGTCTTATTCACCCCCAGGTGGGACAGGCCCACGTCATGGCACTCATGAAGTGCGTCCGCGCGCAGTTCCCGCGGTAACACACGGTTCCATTGAAACGGCCTCTTCCCGCAGTTACCCAGCTTATACAACTGGTGTCCTTCTGACTTCCACAGAGGGTAACTATCCGGGGCCGCGCGTACATTGTCTAATAGGGTTTGGTACCACGGGTCGGCTGGGCTCTTCTCTACCGAGATAAGATCCACGGTGTCTCCCGCGTAGGGGAGCGGGTCCCGGGACAGTGCGTCCGGCGCTTGGTGCTCCGCACCCTTGCGATGGAAAATTTTATAATCAAATTGCTGGAGACGCACTGCCCATCGGCCCAACCGGCCGACCGGGTCCTTTAAATTATTTAGCCACAACAGACTAGCATGGTCCGTAATTACATGGAAAAAGTACCCCTCGAGGTAACAACGGTATTTTTCAACCACCCATAAAACGGCTAAACATTCCAGTTCTGTTGGAAAATACTTGCGTTCCGCTTTAGTCAGCGAACGGCTCCCGTACGCGACGACCCGCCCTTCCTGAGTCAGGAGGGCTCCAAGGCCTACGCCCGATGCATCGCAGTACAAGTCGAACCGCTTAGAGAAATCGGGGCAAGTAAGGACAGGGGCGGAAGTTAGTTTTTCTTTTATAGTATTAAAAGCGACCTGGCATTCCGAAGACCATTCGAACTTCACTCCTTTCTTGGTTAGAGCGTGCAGTGGTGACATTATGGTGGCAAAGTTCGCGATAAAACGTCGGTACCATGAGGCCATGCCGACAAATCTTTTCAGGGCCGTCACAGACTGTGGCACCGGCAGCTTATTTATCGCTTCAACTTTGTCAGGGTTCACCCGCAAGCCGTCCTTACTGACGACGTAGCCGAGATATTTCAGTTCATCCCGGCAAAACTTACTCTTCTCCAAATTAATAGTGAGGCCCGCAGTCTCCAGACGGGAGAAAACTTTTTCTAAAAGCTCGAGGTGACGGTCAAAAGTACTGCTGACAATTATGATGTCGTCGAGGTAAACGAACACCTGTGGTTTTAAATCCTCTCCTAGGACACGGTCGATAAACCGTTGCCACGCAGCCGCGGAGGTGTGTAAACCCTGCGGCATACGGGTAAATTGGTAAAGTCCTTTTCCGGGTATGATAAAAGCGGTTTTTTCGCGACTTTCTTTTTCCAGTGGAATCTGAAAGTACGCGCTAGATAAGTCAACGAACGAAATGAAACGCGCCCCTCGAAGCTGGTCTAAAATGTCTGTGACTTTGGGAAGCGGGTACGAGTCGCCCTTGGTTAGCCGGTTGACGGTACGCAAATCGACCACCCACCGGTACGTCCCGTCAGGTTTTTTGATTAATAAAACCGGAGACGCCCATGGCGAACTCGAAGGCTCCACTACACCCTTATTTAGCCAGTCCTCGAGGCCTGCGTGTAACACCTCTATTAGTCGGGGTGAGTACGAGTAATATCTTTGGCGGACTGGCGCGGCGTTACCCGTGTCGATAGAGTGAGTGATTAAGTGCGTGCACCCGAGGCCGGGCCGGCCGAGCGTGGGGCGGAACCTCTCCACCATCTCCTCCAGCGCCTTGCGCTGCCGCTCGTCCAACACGTCCCGGTCCACTACAACCTCATCCACCTTCGGCACACCGGGCTGCACAACGCTCGCGTTATTTTGAGAAGTGTTGACTACTAAGCCAAAAGCGCGCCAAAAGTCCATACCAAGTATTACCTCGTGCGGGAGAGAGGGGACAACAAAAAAAGATACCATTTTTGTTGTGTCGCTCACGCGTACGGGGACGTCAACACCGAGAAAATGTTAGGCTTAAATTAAGGATATTACCGTTGATTCTAGTATAAATTATACTTAAAATAGCGCCGAGTATAAAATACTAGAATCAAGTTTAAGATATGCTTGATTTAGACTAGACTTGATTTGAGTATTTTATGCTAAGTTTAAGTCCTTTTTGCACTAAGACCAAGTGCACCGAGTCTTCGAGGAGGTATTATTAAATCTCAATTCAAATGCAGTACACCTTGGTACTGGTATGAAATATCCTATATACTAGTAGCCAGGTGAGGGGAAAAAGCAGGGCTGAGCTTTCAAATACAATCAAATTTCAAATAAAATCTATGTTTTATCCCAAAAGATTTCAGTACAATTTTTGATATAGTTTTTTTTTTTTTAAGAATAAATAAGCCACTTTTTAAGTAAAGACATACAACATACTGCTTATATAGTAAAGATAACTTATGTTCTGATAGTATTACAGCGTGCCTCCACGTAATAAAATATTGACAAAATATAATTTGTACTGAATAAATGAGTCAATATGCATACATCATTATGCTCATAAGAGAACTTACAATACAGTTCATCCCTCTTAAACCGTGCCGGCCTACTTGCACGCGATCGCGGCGTTTTAGGCGGAAAAATCTGTTAACGTGGACGAATTTTAGGGAATTTAATTAGATTCGGAAATTATTTTTAGCAACGGTTATTAAAGCGGGAAAACGGTAAAGGCAGACACGGTTTAAGAGGATTGCACTATTACAAGGCATACCTTAACATAACATAAGTGTGACCATCAAAGAACAATCTCAAATTAAGAGGTTTGTAGGAGACTAAATTCTTCTGTTGTACAAAGAGCCATGAATCCCATGACGTTTCTTTAGTCACACAGTACGAATGCAGATGAGTGTTAAAACTAAGTGTTACAAGCTTTTGTACCAGGAAACGTGCCTGCTGCTGATCAGTCACTGATATAGTTTTGATCACAGCAAAAACAGGAAAATAAGTACCAATAGAAACAATAACCACCATATCAGGTTTATATGTGGTTCCATCAACATTGACCCACTTGACTACATTCCATGTCTTTTCACTGGAGGGTACCAGATGTTTAAAGTTAAGATGACCAGCAATGTGCTCAATTGGAATTTCTTCCGAATATGGAGCAAATGTAAAGCGATGAACAAGTCCCTTTTGCATGGTAAAACGAGCACATAACTTTAAGCTGGATTTTACGGATAAAGTATAATCTATTTTGACTCTTGAACTTATAACATGAGCAGCTAGCCTTAACTCCTTATATTTAGCTTCAGAATGCATGGTCCAAATTGGTTTCAAAGGACCTATTTTCTTAATAATTCTACCATAGTGCACAAGATGGTGGAATTTAGGTCTCAAGTCTTTCTTAGAAAGTTCCATGTACTGTTTATGATGATTGGCAATCAGATCAATCAAATAAGGAATGCTCGATCGAGGAAAAGTTGGAGCAAATAGCATTTCAACTAGTTCTCGTAGACACAAATAAAATTGCCATACCTTGTCTTCCTGATTAATTTTATGCCCTATCATAAGAGGAAAATATCTTATCAAACAAAGAAGTTCTGATGCAGAAAAACCAACATTTTCATCCTTCTTAATTTTTTCTTCATTGACTAAGGGGGGCTTATTTCCAAATTCGTTGCCATAATAAAAGCCCTGAATCAAGTCATTAAGCTCAGGATAAGAAATTTTTTCTTGCGAGTAAAATAATCAATAATAAAAGCCATGTCATAATTTCCAACACCTTCAATTATGTCATGCATGATATCTACATAAAGATTGATAGTATTGGAAAAACTAGAGAGTTCATTCCAAATGCACTTAGACTTAACACCAGTTGAAACTTGGTCATTTCTCTGAACATCACGATTAAAACTTTGCTCAGTTCTTAAGAACTCAGGGTTTTCATAACATTGAATTTTAGTGGCTTCTTTGTGACATTTACATATACGACAAAAGTAATTAGCAGTAAATCCTTGCACAAATCCTAAAATTGTATTAAGGCCTAGATTGTCACCTATCAATAAGCATAATGCAAGGTACACTCTTATGGTTGTATTATTCACCTTGATTTCAATCCCCTCCTCTTCTAAAGTTTTGAGTTCTTCCAAGAGGGGCCTAAAAACTTCCTCCATGCCAAAGTCCTTGTCAGCACTATGAAATAAGAGTACTAAAAATAAATTTTCTAAAACAGATGCAAAGACAGGAGGCAAACAGGAAATTGTTAAGTGGCAGGCACTCAATTTATGCACTGTAGCATGACTGCCAAGGTCCTTGTTAGTAGCTACATCATCAAAACTCATGGTTAGGGGAAGAACAAGCTTATCTCCAAACTTTGGCTTTATCACTTCATTCCATAAAGTGCCTTGAACTACATTTTCCATTATGTCATTTTCCCTCTCAAGACCATTCATGTAGCTGACTATTTGATCTAACACACCTGGGAGTTGCAAAAAGGCTTTCAGAACCTTACAGGGGGAAATTATCGTTCCAGTCAATGAAATAGGTTGAATAACAATTTGGCCCTTCACACTTTCCTGTACATTAGCTGTACCAACAGGATATTGACTAGGTTCAATGTAAGCATCCAGACCTTTTAAATGGTTAAAACGCCGTCTCTCAGTACACACATCATCAAACATTCCCCTCATAATATCAAACATAACACGTATTGCACTTAAGTCATTTGAACCTGACCGCTGCAAAGCATGTATTACCTTAGTTTCCAAAATATCAAAGAATGTGCCACAAAACAAATCTCTCATTTCCTCGATAATTTCTTGAACATGACTCCTGGTAATAGTATCTTTGGAATATAAATTGGCTACAGTTCTTGTAACAGCAGCAGAAATGGCATTAAAAAATAAAACATTGTCAACATTGAAATCTTCTGAATTTTCATTTAAGTCAGTATTAGAATCTACTCTATCATTCACAGTAGAATCTAGAGACGAATCATTTTCTGCAGGCAAACTTTGAAGTGGTTCAGATTGAGGTTTAGATTTTTTTTGTGGCAGCGGACAGTCTACAGACACTTGGTTTTTATGCCAAGTGAGATGTTTCTCAAATGATTTCAACGGAAACTCTCTAAAACAGTTTTTAAATTGACACTTAATTGAACCTTCAAGAGAATGAAGACATCTTAAGTGAACCATAAGGGGCTTAACATCTCTAAAAGAATTTGTACAGAAAGAACAAGAAAAAGGATTAGTATTCATATTGACAAGATATTATAACAAAATAAAATATTAAAAAAAAAATGGCATGTTTTGAGATCAAACTAGGTAACAAATAAAAATGAAACATGCCAATTACATATTTTCTAAAGCAGTGATAAAAGCTGATGTAGATAGTTGAATGTCACCATCTAAAACAGTTTCATGCTTAATCTTGTACACATAGAGATGAAAGATGTGCCACAGATGATTAGCTTCGGGAGGATACCCCAAACACAAAGCATGAAATAGCTTGAAGCAGACGTCCACACATTTCAATACTCCATCAATTTTGTACAAGACACGGTCCAATGCAACATAGGAGGCGGCAATGTTGGACCTCTTTTGGCCTTGAAGAATAATGTACGGTTGCAATGGAGCTCCTTTTTGAATTAATCTTTCACGTTGCCTTTCCATTAGAGGCTCAACATCAGCTCCAACCTAAAGCATTAAAAAAAAACAACATTTTAAATAAAATGTTTTTCATAAAGTGCAACATTTGATGAAGTTTACTCACAGTAGTAAAGGCAATAAACGCATTCCTAGATTCAATAACAGACGGCTTAAAAGTGCTTTTTCCTAGAGTTACTCTGGCTGTTGGAGGGCATAATGAAGGCAGAAGTTGTAAGAGCACTGCATCCTTGTCATCTGGATGAAGAAAAATAACGCTAACGTAAAAGCAGATGATAGATATTTTTAAATAAAACTGTTACTGACGTGTCACTGACGTGTCACTGACGTGTCACTGACGTGTCACTGACGTGTCACTGACGTGTCACTGACGTGTCACTGACGTGTCACTGACGTGTCACTGACGTGTCACTGACGTGTCACTGACGTGTCACTGACGTGTCACTGACACGTCACTGACACGTCACTGACACGTCACTGACACGTCATGGGGGGGCCTCCCTAACGACCACCCATCTAAGCTCCGCCCACTAGGGGGGCCTCCCTTACGACCACCTTCCTAAGCTCCGCCCTCTAGGGGGGCCTCCCTTACGACCACCCTTCTAAGCTCCGCCCTCTAGGGGGGCCTTCCTTACGACCACCTTTCTAAGCTCCGCCTTCTGGGGGGGCCTTCCTTACGACCACGTTCCTAAGCTCCGCCCTTTAGGGGGGCCTCCCTTACGACCACCCTTCTAAGCTCCGCCTCCTAGGGGGGCCTCCCTTACGACCATTTTCCTAAGCTCCGCCTTTTAGGGGGGCCTTCCTTACGACCACATTTCTAAGCACCACACTCTAGTGAGGCGTTTCTTTAGCTTACGTTTAGCCTATATAGTGAAGCCTTCTTAAAGTAAATATCGAGGGGAGGCCTCTTTTGAGCGTACGTTTAGCCTTCATACTGAAGCCTTTTTAAAGTAAATATCGAGAGTAAAAGCAGATGCTACCTTCGGTATCATCTGCTAATAAAATAAAAACAAAGTAAAAAATCATGTTTCAGTTAGGAAAAGGGGAGAAAATACAGTAAAATTAATGAAAGAGAGAGAATTAAAATTTTTGTAAACTAGCTAACAAAAAGTATATTAAAATAATAAAATTACTTTCATCAAGTTCTTCATGAGATGAGTTGTCCAAATTCTCTTCGTCTGTTGGTTTGAGTAAAGAAGCCAATTCCTTGCCGTCCTTGTCATTAATGATGAGATCTCTGGCCAATAATTCAAGTTTGGGTTGGAGGGTTTCCCAAACGACAAATAAATCTGAAGACTCCTTGTGAAGAACTTTGTAATCAATTAAAAGCTGAAACAAAATAAGATAGATGGAATAAAATTCAACTTGTCACCCTACAGTCAATTAATACAAATTAAAATAATTACAAGAGAAAATCCTTTTGGAGTTTTTAAAATTTTGTATTCATCCAAATACTCAGAGATAGTAACAGGAGCAGTGTTTTCATTTCTGCTCTTCTTAGAACGCTTGTTCTTCCTGGACTTTCTTGCTTCTGAATAAAGAATGTCGAGTCTATGCTCTGAACTCTTTTTCCACTCTACTTCTACTTCAGCTGATAGTTCTCGTGCTCGTTTCACCTGTGTCAAAGATGCTTGGACATCAGGAGTAGGTTCTCGAACTGAAAGTAACAACAACACATTAAAATACTGAATATATAAATATTTTGAAGTAAATGCAATAATGCAAAACGTACCTTGACTCAGTTCAGAATTTGTTGCCTCACTGAGGCCCTTTGATTTTCTTTTCCTTCGAGGTTCTCGAGCATTCTCTTTAATCAATTTACCAACTTTGTTTCGGACAGCATTGAACAATTTTCCTCTAGCTGTGGCCTGATGGGGTCCAGTTTCTTTCGGAGCAGTGTAGTAGAGTTGCTGAGAACAAAATTGTTTTTGTTACTGAAATTAATATTGATGTATATTAAAAAAAAACTATTGTATAAAGACTTACAGGATTTTCCTTTGGCCAAAGTTTAATAATCTTAGCTGTTACATCTTGAAAGTTTTCAACTGTTATTCTGTAAATGAAAACAAGAAAAAAAATCATTATCCGTTTTAATTTTAAACTCTATTTTAAGGATTGTAACAACCAACAATATTTACTTACTCTGGAGATTCATTAATCATGTATGAAGCAAGAACGCTCAAAAGTAATTTCCTGCGAGAGTCGGTTAAAAAGCCCTTCTCTCGATCAACTAATACTACTCTAGTAGTGACAGATGTCTCCAGATACTTAAACAGGTCCTGGAATACAAAAAATATATAGTTTATTGAACATAAAACAAGCTAAAAATAAGACGAGATTTATTTAAAAACTTACAAATTCTTTGAAAGTATTGGCTGCTAAAATCCGCTTTAAACGATTGGGGACGTTGGGCTTAGATGTAGATGGAGTCTCGGACTCCTTGGACTTAGAATTGGGCTCAAACTCCAAAGACGATTCAGATGACGATCCAGGGTTTGCATCCCCAACAGAAGCAGAAGACCGTTTAGACTTGTCAGGTTTCTTTTTCTTCTGTAGAGGCTCGTCATCAGAATCAACTGGATCCTAAATGAAAGGAAAAGAAAAGCAAAGAAACATTAAGAAAATGATGAAGCATAGCCAACTTGGGAGTAGTAGAAGAGTGCAAGTTACGTTATCCGTATTTATGAAATCATCTGGATTGAAATCGGAGTCACTGTTGTTGTCATGCTCAGGTGATAAGCTGGCATTCCCATCCTTGTCTCCGTCCTTGTTCCCTTCCTCGTCTCCTCCCTTTTTAGTGTTTGACGAACTAGCATTTGCCTGCAAGATAAAGGTTTCATTAAAAATTGGGCAGTTGGCATCAATTTTATTAAAATGAAAAGAAAAATTAGTGGGGAAATATGGAGATGTAATTTATCTTACTCCTGCTGCTAACTGGTTACGTTTATACACTAATATGTTTTTTATTAGCTTCAGCCGCTGGTACATATTTTCTCAAGTCATAAGGTCCCATGTTAAGGAAATCATGCAGCTGTACATCATCATCTAGATATCACCAAACCATAAAATTAGTTAGAGAAAAGAATACACAATTTGAATCTTAAACTCTCCATCGTGTATTCGGTAACTGCTGCATTTGCATTCCTTGGCCAATGCCAATGTGCTTACTCAAAACATAGGCATAGCACCACCACAGTGGTAAAGAACAAGACAACATAGAACAACATGAATGCTGATTACAGAATACCCAACAGAGTTTCAGATTCGAACTGTGTACATAGTAACACACACCACAAAGAAACGGAGAGGCAATCAAGGGGGTCCACAAAATAATACCACAAGCAGGAGCAATACTTCTTTGATGAACAACGTTCACACCGAAATGAAAAATGTGAGGTTAAAGGCACTAAGTGATTGAACGAAATGAAATTACATTAACTATGTATTCCTTAGAAACGAGAAAAGAACCCTTTCAGAGCCGTGTACAACAAAAATACCTAGTATCATAACCTCACTAGGGGGAGCGTCAAAACAAACCGAGTGATAAACACAAACACACACAGGAATTACTAGAAAAAAGACAGAACTGAAGGTGAACACTATCTCCGTTTCCCACACGTCAATACTTACTTAGGAAACGAAGCTGGATTTCTTCGGAAAACTTCCAGTCTATCAGAAGCTCCATAACATTTGATATGGGAAAGAAGTCAACCATTGTCGCACTCACATTTATTATTATTATTATTAACTTCAACTCCACTTCGGGCTCGGGCTCAATACTTTCGACGAAGGCTTGCTGGCCTCTGAACAAACAGGACTCAACAGGCTGCCGCACGCTAGATTTGACTCCATACCAGCGTTGTGCACGAGCCGCTGGGGGGGTTCATGGAGGAGCTCTGTGCGAGAGTATGGTGATGGCGGCCATGAGAAATATAGCCGTGCCGAAAGTGCGCTCTCGCGCTCAAAGTTTGAGGCCGTTGAAACACATCGAAACGCGCGGGAAGACGCCGTGTCTTGTGTTCAAAGTGGTTTAAAGTCAAAGTAAAGTGCAGCAATGGATCCAGAGAAAAGCAGAAGGGTGCCTCTGATAATGCTCCGTGCAAAACCAAAGGTACCTAATAATTGTATCCTATTGCTTTCTTACGCGGTTTTCAAAGTCTGTTATCATTTTTCGGTTAGCCGCTTATTTACCTCGGTAGCCGGTTAAATGTTTTGTGGTCCTCCGAAGATTTATTGTTTCGTTTCAGCATACATCTGAAAAAGCTAAACCACCTAGTTTACTGACATCTGAAAAAGCTAAACCACCTAGTTTACTGACATCTGAAAATGCTAAACCACCTAGTTTATTGTCTTCCAAAATACCAGTGCTTGTCAGCCCAAGTTCAGATGAGAATCGTTTCCATAAGCAGCAGGTAATTTATCTAAGTCCAGATAGAGCCAACATTTTATTTTGTTATAATAATGAGTCTTATTTTGTATTCAAGCCTTTAAAGGCTCCGTCGGTTCCAGTTTCAATTAGAAAACCTTTGGGTGATATTCAAAATTCCTCAAATAGAGAACAAACTAGCCAGGTAAGTGAGAAGTAAATGTATCCTGACCTCGAATCCAATTTACCACACTAATTTGACTGCCTGGTTTGCTCTTCCAGTCTACCTATGTAAAGCAGCACTCTGTAAAAATTGTCCATTCTAAATTAAGTTTGCAATCAAAAGTACCAGTCCTCTGTGGTGCATCCAAATTGAAAGAGCAGTGTAGCCCAGTCTCCGATGGAGTGCACAACCAGGTGAGAAACCTTATATTTTTATGGTTGTATCTCTCTGAAGGCAAGCTTCACCATATTGACTCTGTTTCGTTATGTTTCTGTAGACTACTGTTGTTAAGCGACCTATTAATGCAATTCAGGTATTTCCTAATAAATCGTCACTGCATGTCAAGGTAATTATTGTATGTTAAATTATGGTGAGAAGCAACTTAATGATTATCCCACCACATTGATGAAATTCTTTGTTTTGTTGTTCCCAACAACAATTGAAGGTCATCCAAAAAGATTTGCATGAAGATTGCTCTGAAACCGAGGGGGACGTAACTCGAACCAATCGGTGTACGCCTGGAAATTTAATCATTTTTCGATCACGTCCGATCATTCGATCAATGTCCCGATCATCCGATCAAATTTCAATCATCCGGTCAATTTTGTATCATTCGGTCAACCCACAATCATTTCCAATCACTTTTGGTCATTTTCCAATCATTTCAATCACTTTCGGTCAATTCCCGATCATCACAATCGCATTCAATTATTCCCGATCACTCTCGATCACCTCCAGTAATACCCTTCACTTTTAGTTATTGTCATACAATAAGATCGTCTTTTGCCTTTTTTTCCTTCTTTTTTCTTTCTTCTTCTGTCGATTAATCTAGCTTCTTACTTTTTTGTCCACCTGCGCGCTAGGTAGAAACCCCGAAACTTTCGTTACACTTACTTACATATTTTGTTTGATATAACTGTCTTCACTTCAGTCTCTCGATCGGTTTTCGTCGCGATCTGTAGCCGGGGAGGGTGAGTGTCGGTTCTCATGATTTTGAATTTCGCGGGAGACTCGAGCCTGCTCTGGCAGAATTTCGGCGCGGTTTCGTTGGTGAGAGTTGGAGGGAGGTGAGTCATTTTCCAGGAGGGGCAGGAGGAGGATGCCGTCGTGCTGCCGTCGGGGTCTAGGACAACTGACCACAGTCTGACTGACCACGTTATACTGTTACCACTGACAGGTGACCACCTTTCATATTGACCCCAACCCATAATGACCCAAATCTGACCCCTAAAAAACTTGCCACAATTTTCAAAAAAAGTTAGACTTCAGAATCGAATGTACTAGATTACATTCTAAATGTATGCTTAATATTATCGAATTCCCTTCAGCAGATTTTTTTCTGTCGTAAGGGGCCATATGAAACAAAACACGCTCGTTTTTCAGCGATTTTAGAAGACAACTCCGTTGCCTAAAAATTGGGATCGAACGCAGCGCCCATTGTATACTTGTTTGATTTTTAGGAATTTTGGCTACTTGCTGTCGCAACACAAACGTACTGAAGGAGATGAGTTGGGACATTTTCCTTGGTTACAGTCGAAAGAGCATGAAAAGAAGCCTGTAACTACGCTCTAACACCGGTCCAGAGCGGGTGGGGTCCCGGTAGAGCTCCCTGCGTCTTTTGATAAAAGTGAGAACAAAAACTAAAATTTACTTTCAGGGGGAAATAGAGGCATTTAAAGGGCCTGTATGTTAAAAAGGAAGTGAAAAATGGGTTCTCCGTATCAAATCCCCCCTGAGAATGACCCTGCATGGTTTATGGACCTATTTTAAACTTAACAAAAAATATTACCAATTCGATGCAATCCTTAAACTTTTGTTACTGTTTGTAATACTTTGAGCGCTTTGCGCAACCTCTAATTTTATGCGTACAGGGCTCGTTCTAAGCTCATTCGATTCAGTTTTTAATGCTCTATCTGAAACTGAATTTCTTTTTTGAGAATTTTGAGAAATCAGAAATATTTTTATTTGCGGCCACCCTACAGGGCAGCACTTGTGAAAACTTGTGAAACAGGTGTCATTGTAAAATGTGGTCACCCTGTATTTGTGGTCAATGTTATTCTGGGGTCGATTTGGGTTCGGGGCAGTTTTTATGTGGTCACTTGTCCGGATACCCTGCCGTCGTACACGCCCTCAGTAACACGGCGTCGGGATGCCTTAGAATTAAGTGCCGCTTAACCGCTTGCACGTTTAATTTCACGCTGCATGGCGCGGAAAGTGGCGAAGATTTTCAATCTAATAAATTTTCATCATATAATCATTTTTTAATCATCCAATCACTTTTTTAATCATCTAATCATTTCTCAATCGTTTCTCAATCATCCGATCATTTCTCAATCATCCGGTCATTTTTCAGTCATCCGGTCATTTCACAATCATCCGGTCATTTCACAATCATCCGATCATTTCTCAATCATCCGATCACTAACCGATCAATTTTTGATCATTTTAAATCATTTTTTTGTCCCTAAATCATTTTTCTATCATCTCCGGTCACTGACAGTCTCTCGATACTATGTTAAATCTTTAGGTCAGGTACATATCAATTCTATCAAATCCCATCATTCACCGGTCTCTCGATCTCCGGTCGGTGTACACCCGATTTCGAAGTTACGTCCCCCTCGTCTGAAACCCTTATGCAATGCCACACTCCAGTCTTGACTGATCACCCTCTAGCACAGAGCAAGACAACAACTGATTCTCCTTCTCACAAAGTTCCGCCTGTTGATTTGCAGACTGTCTTAGAGGTAATCAGTATTGTTGAACTTTATATTCTCTCTGTATACCCACTCTTTTGTTTTGTGACTATGTATTTAAATTGTTTGAATAATTTATATTTAGTAAATGTTGACATTGTTTATTTTTTTACAGGAGTCAATTCCAATGAATTATAATTATAAAATACTTTCTGTTGATCCAATGAATGTTTATAAATCTGAGAGTGTTGATCAAACAGAGATGTTTCAAGCTATACTTCGGCTTGACATCCGAAACAAAGAGGATGCTCTGGAGTGGCTACAAAATTATCAGTCGTCCTCATTCACTGATTGGAGGGTAAGAAGAACTCACCATGATAATACAAACAAATTAATTTTCAAGGTAAATGTGTGTTCTTTTTCCCTATTAGATTGACATACAGATATAATATTTTTGACATACCCTACTTTATTCCCTATTATTTTTTGCAGAAACAATATCGTTGTCACAACAATACGCTTGCTCAATATCGACCAGAAACTAAGGAGCCCCATTATAAGCACACTGAGTGTAAAGCATCGGTCACTCTCACTGTGAAAAATTTTGAAATGAAGAGGTAATGAATTATTTTGAGCTTCTTCATTATTCCATTTTTTTCACTTAAAGCAAGACTTAAAGTTATGACATGATGAAAATATTATCAGCTTGTAGTAATTAAAATTTATTTACAGGAGTAAGGATACTCTCTTGAAGACACATCCTTTGGAGGTCCAGATTGATCATTGCCACAATCACCCTTTGAATGCTGCAGACAGCTTGCGACATCGACGTCCAACTCCACAAGTCAAAGAAAAATTCTTGGAAATGTTTAAAAATGGCCATTCCCCTGCGTCAGCTCTACGAACATTTCAGTATGACTTGCAGGTCGAACAAGGAGATGACTTTTGGAAAGTGCTTGCTGATGGAGCTCTGTGTCCAAATGAGCAGTGGTGCTACTATCAGTACTATAAGCAATTTGGTGAGGCCTATGGGGCACCAGATGGGACTCTAATGGTTGCTTCATTACAAAAAGCTATTGAGCAGTACAATCTCAATGCTGGTTCTTGTTGTGCTGCAATGAAGCAGATCGGAGATGATGTAGTTGTTGCCTTATGCACTCCTCTTATGAAAAGAGTGCACAAACATCTTAAGTCTTCTGCAGAAATGACCTTTCTTGATTCTGGTGGCATGATGGACAGGCAGAATACAAGAATTTTTACTTTCCTCTCCTCAAGTGTCGCTGGAGCTTTGCCTACTGGCTTGATTATGACAAGCTCAGAATCTGAGAAAGTTACTACAGAAGGCATGGCTTTGTTAAAAAGTATTCTTCCTCCCAATGCATTCTTTGGCCGTGGTGATTTAGGGCCGCAGATTGGCATGACCGATGACTCTGCTGCTGAGCGCAACTCTTTAAAAACTACATTTCCTGGAATAGTCCTCCTATTGTGCCTTTTTCATATTTTAAATGCCTACTGGGGATATGTCTTAGACAGCAAGCACAAAGTTGCTGCAGAGCACAGGCTGGAGATATTTTGCCTATTCAAACAGTGGTGCCGGTGTGACAGCTTAGAAGAGTTTGAGAAATTGTATGCTGATCAGCTTGTCCATCCATTCATTTCAAGCAATCCCCAACTTCTAAAACACCTTGAAGACTTGTATGCCAGAGCACCTGAATGGGCTCTTTGCTATCGCCGAGATCTATTAACAAGAGGCAACAATACAGATAATCTTTCAGAGATCACAATTAGAAATTACAAAGATGTTTTGGACAGATTGAAAGCATATAGTCTTGTACAGCTCTTTGACTTTTTTACAACCAGAATTGAATCCTATTGGGAGAGAAGAATTGCTGCTGTTGTGAACAATAGGAAACAAAACTACTATAAGTCCAAATACTTCATACGCCCTGAGAAATTGGAACCACTTCAGTGTTCTGAAAGTCAGTTCAAGAGTATTTATCTTGTGAAGAACTCCAAAAGTGGAGGTGAATATGTGGTGGACATGGAGGTAGAAATTTGTACCTGCCCTGTTGGCAAAAATGGTGCCCCATGCAAACATCAGGCAGCAGTTGTAAAAGAGTTTGGACTCTCTTCAATGCAGTTTATGCCATTGAATGATGAAGAAGCCAAACTTATTCTACACAAGATCATGACAGATCTTCCTGCCCCTCCAGGGTGGTATGTGTCTCTAAAGAGAGGGCCTGCTGTTTCCACTTCCATCGTAAAAGAAGTTTACTCAGGTTTGTTAATTTTTTTGCAAGTGGATTATTCATTTTAACTTTTTTTTCATTCAGTTGCATGGATAAAAAATTTTGAATTTTCATCAGGTTCTGCTTCATTGGATACTTTAGATGATCATGATCATGATCTTACTAACACTGGTTGGTATAGTTGAATATCTTAATTGTTTTCACATTCAAGCACAATATCTCGAAGTAATGTTGTTTGAATTGTTCCAGCTGTGCATTATGTTTTTGATGAAGATGCTCGTGTGCATGCCATTAATTCCTGGCAAACTATCAACAGTTGTATAATGGAGGGTTTGCAAGAAAAGCCAGAGGTCTTTGTAAATGCTGTAGAGAAAATGTCTCAACACTTTGCGCGACTTAAAATAATGTCAGAAAACGCTGTTCTGGGAGCAATGCACAACTTTGGCAAGTACAACTATATGTCATCAAAGTCTGTTAGAAAAGGGAGATATGTCAATGTGAATACTATCAGTGTGGCTCGCCGTAAAAGTAAACAGGGTGGCAGGAGGTGTGCACAACAGGGAAGGCCACCGAAGAGCACTTTCACTGCTGAACATGGATACAATGTTGTCAAGGGAAGAAAGAGGGCACATGCTTTACCCCATGATTTGACTTATCGTGTCCAAATGACAAGTACCAAGAGAAGAAAACTGTGCTAGTCAAATTTGTGATTTGTAGTTTTGTAGTATTAGGTGTTATAGTCAAGCTAAAGATTATTTAAATCTCTTGTTATTTCTTTCCATTGTATCCCAATTTTTTTCTCATGCAGATAGAAAGTATGTTTTTATTTCATGTTAATTTTGATACTTACTTTGGTCTTTGAAATGCAGAAATTTGTCTATGCCTGCCTTTTTTAATGTGAGCCTTTATGGCATATATGGCATCTAATAAACCTACAAGTCTAGTAGATCTTGTATATCTGTATCTAGTCTTTGTCATTCCTATTAATAAGTTACAATAAGGCACGTCAAAGAGTTGCTCTTGATATGGGGATTTGGGAAAGAAATTAAACTTGTTATTGAACATAACGTAATTAAAATGTAGAATATGACAGTAAAATTTATCTCATTTGCAACAGTTGCTTCGCACACCACAACTACCTATGCCCTGCTTTAAAATGGTTCACTCATAAACCATGTTGAAAATTTCACTTCTACTACAATAATTGTGAGAGTTAAACATTATTATTATTTATTTGATATAGGGGCTGGTCAAACTGAAATGACACTTTGTTCAATTAGAATGGTCATATAAAAGTGGCAACAACATGTTGATTAGTGCTCATAACTGTCTAGTCTGTCTAATTCATGCTGGTAACATTAGTAATTAAAGATGTCATTTTCTTGACTTGAATGTATTTGAAAAATATACAGAGTACAAAGAAAACCAAAGTTCAAATAAAATCTTCTTTTAATAAAATTTTTCCTAATCTTCATCATCACTGTATTTCTTCACAGGGCACTGCTGGGGCTAAAAGGAGTGCAGTTATATTAAAAACCATACTCGCCTAACTGAAAGAAAGAAAGTATAAGCAGCAACTGATAACACTTACCTGTGAAAGTGATTTCTTGAGTGACAATTTAGAAGACTGCTTCCTGTTTGCCTGTAAAAAAAGTCATGAATTATAATATAACAAAGCACCACAAAAACAGAAAAATGAAGGACCATAACAATTTTCCAACAAAAACTTACATTAGGTATGATACTTAGATTCTTTTCTTCTTTAGGAGCGGGTTGAGTAGAGGACTTAGATAACTTCTGCTGAATTGAATTTGATTTTCTAAGATTATCCTGAAAGTCAAGAGAAAACATTATTTCCAGGCTTTTGATACTATACAGCAGGTGTGTGAGATACATAATAAATTTACATACGATTTTTTGGCTACACTGACACTGAGTTAAGTCATGAGTAAGCTTCATATTAGCAGCCTTCAAAGCAGCAAGTTCCAAATCTTTCACCTTGACAGTATGCTCTATTTTAACTATTTTGTCCTTTAATTGTAAATTTGCCTCCTGTGGAAAGTCAAATGATTTAAATATGCAATAGAATTAACAGTATAAATGTATGCAGTAACAAAGCAGATGTGTGATAAAGACACATTTTCTTACCATTGTTTGACTACATTCAGTCAAGTCGAGAGCAAGCTTGACATTAGCTTTCTTAATTTCGGAAAGTTCCAAATCCTTTTCTTTGACGGACTGCTCTAAGTTTTCAATTTGCCTCTTGAACTGTAACTCCGCCTCCTAAGGAATGTTGTCAAATGATACCATAAGTCCAAAAAAGAAAAGATTGTACATTGTCAAAATGTCTACAGTTAAAACATGTACGAACTATTTTCTTTTCTCTACACTCCTTTAGATCTTGCTGGAGTTGCATAAATTCTGCATTGTTTGGCTGCTGGTCCAAAGCTTCCTGAATAACATGACAGCGCACATTTATCTCTTACTGAAAATTAAGAAGTATGGCACTCACAATATGAGATTATTTACCAACCGTCTTCTCTAAACGTCTCTCTACATATGAATCAAAATCAGCTTTGAATTTCTTGAACTGATTATTTATCTAATTAAAATGAGGAAAGTTACGATTAAACTTTAAAATATGAAAGAATAATAAAGCCAAGAAATTAGTATACACCAAAATTTAAAGGGAACCTTGTTCTCACTCCATTTGCAGTGGCTGCAAAACCATTCATCCAAGCCTAAATGAGAGAAATAAAATATTATGAGCCAATTGGGCCAGTAGTTCAGCTAAATAATGCGTCAAACTCACCTTTCACACTAGCTTTACTAGCACCCACACAGCTTCCGTGAAACCATTGCTCACACGAGTCACAGCAAACCATAAAACTGCAAACGAATATATATAGGTAAGTTACGTACAATGAGCGTGTCACAAAATACCGAATGTGGATGACATTTCTGGGTCAATTCTGCTAAAATTGAAAGTACACAAAGGAAAAAACCCACCCTTTCTGCCCCTGCCGACAATAACAGTACAGTTTTTTGGTTTTTCTTGGGCCCATTTTGCAAGTTTGTGGATGAAATCTTACAAACGGCTGGAAGAAAGACGTTAGTACAGCCATCGAAGAAATTCGTCCCATGCGCGGGCGCGCTGACTCTCGGGGTACGCCATACTAGCCTCGTAAGAGCTCCTCCATGAACCCCCGCTAGCGGCTCGTGCACAACGCTGGTATGGAGTCAAATCTAGCCTGCCGCACGGCCGTGTCGCTCAGGTTGGCTCCGGCTCCGTTCCGTGCTCTACTGACGTACTCTGACGGAGCGCGGCGGCGCGGGCGGCGCGGCGGTCGCAGTCAGCGCTACCTCTCGGCTCCGAGAGGAACTACTTATGCTAAATTTAAGTATAGTTTGCTTGCGATAAGTACTCCAGTCTTGGCTGGAGTATAACATGTTCTTGATTATTAAACATACTGAATGCTCGAATCAAGACACAGTCATTCCAGTATTCTTAAAATTAGTCTAGTTTAAGTATACATTAATGTTAATTCAACTTTCATTATGTTAACTCGAGTCTCATTGCTATGCTTGAGTAGCTAAGCATAACTTAGAGTTAAATTTAAGCATAACATTTTCTCGGTGAACACGGCCAAGCACAGAGCACTTGTTACCGTCCGCGACCCGTACTGCGGTCACAGCAGACTGGGAGATGGTGACTCCCTCTTTTTGGAGTTTATCCCACTCAGCGCTCCCCATGTAGGACATATCCGACAATTTAGCCCACCCACGACGTCCGAAGAAATTTTTATTAGCACCGCTATCAAGTAAACCCGAAAACCTTTTACCGTGGATTTCGACCGGCATGTACAGTCTACCGTCCTCGTGAGCTTCCAGGTCAATTAGATCTATAAAAATTTCATTAGGGGCCTTACGTCTTGATCGACGGCGTGGACCTGTCCTGCCCCGGACAGACCCTATTGTTGGTTTGGGTACCCCTGAGGACCGGCCCCTAGGGATAGCAACTTTATGCGTTTTAAAACTACAAATTATGTCAGAAAATTTCCTTTTCATATGCTCTTATTATGCTCTAAAAACAGAGTTTTATGCGCGTATTATGCGATCTATTAAAAGCCAAATTTAAGAATTTGGACGTGTTTTGGCGTATTGGGCGCTAAAAACAGAGTATTATGCGCGTATTATGCGCTAAAAACAGTATTATGCGCGTATTATGCGATTTTTAAAACACCAAATCAAATATTTTGACTTGTTTTGGTGCGCAAACGTACAAGATAGACAAAGGATAAAGGCACGGGGTGGTTCTTTTTCTTTTTTTAAAAAAAAAAATAGCAAAGGACTTCAATAGAACTGAAAGGAACTTTAATTAATGTGACCCCCCCCCCTCCCCTTTCCAGCTGGAACAAATGCAACGCGCGCGAGGATTCGAATGTTGGAGGCTAAAACAATCGGAAAACGACTCCGTAATAGGCAAAATACGTACAAAATACGCACAGGAAATGCCATAAAATGGCTAATTATGCGGCATAATGCTTTTTGCCCATTATGCTGCCGTTAAGGGCAAATTATGCGATTCGATGCTCATTGAATCTCGAACCTACAGGTGTCAAGGATGTCGAATATATAAGTCATATTGTTCTAGGACACTGTTTAGTTTTTTATGCTTTTATGCCAAAGCATAAAGTTGCTATCTCTACCGGCCCCTCCGGCCCCGCCACGAGCAGCCCTTCGCCGCTCACACCTGGCGCAATTTTGACTGACTGTGCCCTTCAGGCCACAAGTCCAGCAAAATATAGGGAACTCGCCTTTAGCTTGGCACTCCCGGAACCGATGCCCCTGGCCGCCACAGCGCCAACAGGACAGTGGCGGGCGCGCTCCCTCCGAGTACACCGCCGCCACCTCCGGCTCAGGTGCCTCCGGCGCCTGGACTTCGTTGAGGTAGGCCCTCGGCCTGCCCTTGCTCTTGCAAGCGAATTCCGGCTCCATGAGCGGACACTTCGACGACCTGTCGTAACGGTCCACTCGGTACTTCACTAGTTCAAGGTTACGCCCTACTTGCTTTAATTGGGGAATCGACAGAATGGGGGTATTCGCAATGCCCTTCAGGTAAAACGGGGCTAGGTTCTTGGTGATGACGTTCAACTTCAGACTCTCGTCGATGGGCTCCATTACAGTGAGCCATTCAAAGAGCATCAACATATTTGCGATATACGTCCCTATCGTCTCATTTTTCCCCTGGCGCCGACCGCGCACCTCTTCCCACAGGTTATCTAAATAACCCACCGGGAGGAACTCCGCCCGCAGGAAGGTCTTCAACTCCTTCCAAGAACTTATTTCGTTCTTCACAGTTCGGTACCAGGTTTTTGCCTCGCCTACGAAAAATTCATTAGCGCCCTTTAACAGAAGTCTCTTGCTGAGGCCAAGGCTCTCCGCCTTTTCTTCGACGTCCGCAATGAAACTAAGCATGCTGGTTCCTTCCGCAGCCGAAAATTTAATTCCCCATTTATGGAATTCAGGACTTTGTAGGTGAGATTTAGATTTAGACTTAGATTTAGATTTAGATTTGGACCCTTGCTAAGAGACAGAAGACTCATAAGAAGAACCAGACGACTCCCCACCGGAGTCAGAATCAGACTTTATGATCAGACAGGGGAGGTGTAGGCAACCCCCAACACCGTATGGCCTATAATTATTTTGGGAAAACACCACTGGGTGTAGGAGGGGGAGGGTTGGAAAAAGCCCCCACCGAGGAAGCTTGATAGGCCTAGACAGCGCCCTCGCCTAGCTTTCGGAAAGTGGTGATAGCCGTTTTCAGCTGCACCAGCAGTGTTTTGACAGCCCCCCGGCCATCGGCCTCGCTGTGAGACAACAAGCGACTAAGTCGCCTGCTGCAGTGGGACATAAGCACCCTCGCCCTTGCAGCGGTGGAAGCGTCCGCCTCTAGTGACATTTCGGCGACCAAGGTGTCAACCTCGGCCACTTTCGCCTCTAGAATGCTCAGCTCCTCCGCGTGGTTGATAGGGAGCAAGGCGTCGGGGTCTAACTCCACCCCGGCTCTCTCAAACTGCAGGAGACTCGACAACTCCGTGCGGAGCTGGTCCACAGTAGCGCCCGGTAGCTTTGCCCCCCTGATGCCGACCTCATGCCGCAACTCGTCCGCCCTCAGCCTGTTACTGTATGTCATAGCCATGATGCGTGCTGATCTCACTCACCAGAAACACGCCCAAGTAGTCCGCGCTGCACGAGCGCCAAAAAGTAGAAACGTAGGAAAGTAGAAAAGAATAAAGTGCCGTCCCGCCGACGACTCCGCACACGCCTCCGCTTGATAAAAGTGAAGAAAATCTAAGTGATTTCCTTCGGCCGACTCCGCTTCTCTCTCCTCCTCGCGCTGGACTGAAATTTACAGGAACAAGAAATTTTAGTACACAGTAAATTTATGTATTGAGACTCGCTCCCCCTACCGCTGTGGCCCGTGCCGAAGGCGGCGGAAGCGACTCCCAACGATAGCTAATTTAACAAAAAGCAGAAACCTCTATGGACAGAAGGAGTACCTCTAAGCCATCCCGATTCGGATGAACTAGATCGGTGCGCCGGCCTGGGCCTATGTACCGTTCGTACAAGTGGCATGAAATATTTACCCCATTAAAAAATAAATGAAATAGGCGAACTATTTTAATTTTACCCCCTGGTTCACAAGAGCGTACAAAATTATATTTAGTTATAGCGGGAGAGGAGTTGGCCTTACGCCCCAACCGCGGGATCGGAAGGACCTCACACAAATGTACAACACACTTCAGTCGACACAGGTACCTGATGAGGGTGCGCAACGAATGCAAAAATTGTTGTTGGGGTGTTAACTGCAGAACGTCGTTGGCCCCAATGAGAACAATTACAGTGCGACCCTTCAAAACCTCATGCTGCTCATGAACCAGATTATATAAAGCGCTCACGGTCTGGCCGCTAACGCAGAAGGTACTAGAAAGCGTGTCAAAAAGACTCGCATTATGAGCGTATAAACGCCGAAAAATACTGTCGCCCAACAGTAAAGGTAAGGCCATCTTGTACAGTACACTAGGAGAATACACAAAAATAATAACCGCTTGCTAGCTATAGCGGATATTCGATTCTCACAAAACGACAGAAAACTAAGTTAACTGCCTTCCCAGCCGGCGGCACCCAAAGCGCGCACTCAAACAAACACTCAACACTCCCTGAAAGAGAAATTTACAAAGCAGCAATAATAATCTATGCATAGAGTTTGAAAGTTATAAAGTTTAAAGTTGAAAGTTATAAAGTTATTTAATAATAATAATAATGGAGAGAAAATTTAGGTACACTGTCAACTCTAAGCCAGAAGCCAAAAAGGCCCCACGTTGGGCGCCAAATTTATAACCGTGACGGTTACCGATTTGCGGTAGAGGCCCGACTAGCAGGTATGCCCTCGAAAACAAACAATGGTAGAGTGGCGTGGGAATGATTAGGGTAACTTTTGCCGGGCGCCAGAGAGCCGAAACTCTCCCCTAAAATTCCATAATAATTGGCGACAGTGTACCTTCTACATATGAATTTTTATTCACAAAAAGCATATATATATGCAACAATTCATTTAATGAGAAAAGAAACAATACCAGAAGTGAAACTGTAAATTACATACAAACTGAGAAACTAGCACATTTGCACAAGTGCCAAAAATGAATATAAAACCTGAATCATTAACAGATAAAAGAAACTGCATAGAAAATTCATAGCGAACACGCCCGCCGAACTGGCAGGTAACTCAGCGCTACCCGTGACCGACCTAGGGACGGGCGGCCCGCGGCGGCTTGAGTGCGCCACGCATGCATGACACACTAGCCTAAGACGCCGCAGGTCCTTTCGGCTCTCCGTCTCCGGCCGCCCGCCGCACGGAGAAGCACGGAGCCGGAGAGCCGAACAAGCCAGACGGTGGCGCACGCAGTATACCGCTTCCCGCCCGGGCGGCGCGCGGCGGAGGCATCGTTTGGCGCGCTCGGTTCAAACGCGTCGGGCGCCGCTCGAAGCATTCAGCTCGCTTTTTCACTGTGAGAACGGAACGTAGTATGGATTCGCACATGGGGCTTCGATAACCCTTCCTACCCGCCACCTTCACGCGCAGGCGGCACCTCGATACCTTGAGCGGTACTCGTGCTAGAGCGAGGTACCTGATTTTCGGGTATTTGCGCCCCTTCGCTCAGAGGCGTGGGGGAGCGCGGTCGGCACCGCTGCCGATAGGTGGTCCATACACTAGGCAATCAGCATACAAAATTTCGTGATGATCCGACGGACCCAAGGTGGATTAAGGACGGTGGCGGCGCTCTGCGGCCCAGCGCAGGGCCAGCCGTCCGCCAAAAGCGGCCCCGCCGACTGCACCGCTGGCTGCCCGCTGCCCAGGGTGAGAGTCCGGCCGGCCGCAGCGCGCTACGGGGCGCGCGGGGTTTTCCGCTCCTGGCGCTTTTCCTATTGGTTTTAGACGGGGGAGGTCAGCGGGCCGATTGTAGAGCACACTTTTAGCAATCGTTAGAGCTTTCAACCGACTCGATCGGACAACCCAGTCGGAAATGAGAGCGATTTATGTTTCTCTCGGAACGCATGTTTCGCGCCGCCGCAGCGGTTTTTTGCTCCTGGCGCTTTTCCTATTGGTTTTAGACGGGGGAGGTCAGCGGGCCGATTGTAGAGCACACTTTTAGCAATCGTTAGAGCTTTCAACCGACTCGATCGGACCACCCAGTCGGAAATGAGAGCAAGAAATGTTTCTCGCAGAGCGCATGTTTCGCGCCGCCGCAGCGGTTTTTTGCTCCTGGTGCCTTTCCTATTGGTTTTAGACGGGGGAAGTAAGCGAGCCGATTGTAGAGCACACTTTTAGCAATCGTTAGAGCTTTCAACCGACTCGATACGTTAATTCTCCTCGGAACGGCGCCCCTGTGAACGGAGAGAGCGGAGGGAGCGGAGAGCCAACCAGCAGTCGACAGGACGTCAGCGCTCTGCGCCTGCCCAGATCAGCTGGCCTGGCAACAGTGGCCGAGTGGCTGTGTGCAAGTGTGTGTGTGTGTGGGAGTTGTTTACAACAACAAAAGGAACGAAGAGAGGAATATTTCGTCTTAAGTGTTTTTCAAAATACTCCTTCGGTAGATGTATGCAAGATTACTGCAACATCTCAGAATTATACTATTATTTAATTGTGGACTGGATGCATCCTAAACTACGATCTTAACCAGTTTCACATCACATGTGTGGCGAGTGTGAATAGGTTATGATAGCAGTGATAGGTATATTTGCCTTTGAATATTACTACTACCAAAGTGTAAAGTTTTTTCCTATCACACTTTACAGGTGGATTTTGCAGTGATAATTTTTGATTTACTTTTTTACACAGTAGTGTGAAGGCAATGTCAAAGCATAGCAATAAAGGAACAAGGTATATCAACGTTCATTGAAGTCAAATGACTAGTAAGAAGAAATAATTGAACATTTAAGAAGGAATGACGTGTAATTGTTTCACCAGAGACTTAATTCTTTTGCGCTTGTCAGCTTCTTCATTTTTTTTCCTATTGAATTGCTTGCAAGCAAATATCATTCTGGTGGTTAAATAGAAGTATGGCCTTTGTTAGGGTTCTCTTATGAGTGTCACATCCAACCTCTTTAAACTCATAATTTTTTGCATTTTCAACTGCTGCAAAGAAATAAAAAGTTTATAAACATTTTTTTTCTAGGAGCTGCGTCACAGGTGTAGTGATAACAGTTTATGTAATGCAAACCTTCTGCAAGAATATCAGCATGTATGTGGCATGACTCCAAGGTATGTACAATTACAACTTCCAATTTAAAAATTATATCGTACAGTTCTTCTGATGGTATTATTAAATGTCCTTCGCTTCTTCTCTCTATGAGAGAGTTGTCATCATGCGTGAATCCATCTGGGGCTTTTAATTTAGAGAAGCAGTCCATGCATGTTTTTGCAACAGTAGCACGATTTGCTTTTCTGGCAACATAGCCACAAAACATACGGAGAGCCTTCTCATCAATATTTTTTGTTTCAAACACCTGATCCAGAGCATCAATTGGCTCTCCTTCATCCAGCAAAGAATCTAGTTCCTTCTCAAATTGTAGTCTCTTCTGTTTTTCAGTTTCAGAAAGTACATCATGTGACTGGAGAAGGGCATCAAGCATTTCACCTCCGGTAACATTGCTACCCCTTGGAGGCTTCACAAGGGAGGCCACTGATAAGAGTCTGTAGACCTGTATGAACTGGACTGGGTCTGGATGACTATTGCATCCACATGCCTGCCTGACAGCTCCAAAAAAATGCTGAAATAAATAGGTGAGTATAAAAATAAAATTAGTTCTGCAATACTTTTGTATTTCAAAGCTAATATTTTATCATATATATTGGTCAAAATATTTTTTACCTCAAGAGAATCTTGGTTGAGTCTACGTGTCATCACATATTCAAAACCAACTGACTGTATCAGGTAATCTGATAATTCTATAGCACTGCTCAAACTTATGTACAGCCCATAATGTGTTTGGGCTGGTATTTTCTCAATGACCTTCCCTGGCATTTCATGCCATTTATATAGGTAGTCTATAAAGCTTTCGATAATCTATTATGAAAAGGAGAAAAATAAATCATGAGGAAACAAATGTAAAGGAGCGAACCTAAAATACAAAAGAATAGGAAGGGAATAAATATTATTTAATGAATGTAGCACCCACTTCTCTTGCATTCTTTGATTGAAAATCTTCTCCTCCAGGTACATTTCTAACATTTTCTGCTGGAACTTCCTTTTTTCTAATACTACCCCATGGTGTGTTACTATTCATAGCGGTTACAAGATCATTAATTCTACGTATGAATGCTACAGTTGGAGCGCAATCAGCAAGACCAGGAACACCCTCATCTTTATAGTGTTCCATCGCATCAGCTACATGTTTGCTGAAAAACTAAAAGTGAGTTGTGATTTATTTTGTTTCTTTGACCATTTCTCATTTTCTCTTTAGGTATAAGGATTTTCAAGGATAAATATCACTCACACTGAATGCCATTCCCACATTCATGCTCTGGTAATTATGTGGGTATAAATGATCTTTGGTCAATTTATGACACACCTGAATGGCCTTGGCTGAATCTACTTCATAGAGTATTTTCCAATGAGAAAATTTCACAACACCATCTGGAGTTTTCAACTTTGGGGAGAGAATACAGTAAGTAAAATTCTTAAGAAAAGAAATAAAATAGAACATATGAATTTATATCTTACTTACATCTCTTGAAATTCCTTTTTCATTAGGACATACTCTTGACTTAAGTCTTTTGATTAGGTGTGGAAAATCAGAGCACATCCACATCTTCCTCTGATCATCACAAGGATGAACAAGACCAACTGGCTCCCTGCTGACCTCTGTTGCCACATTTTCTTGAGTTTCTTCGGCTTCTGATATTTTACTAGATTTTCCTGTGCTAGTATTTTTCTTCCTAGATGGTCTTTTGTATGCAAAAGGATTCTTAATACCCATTTCGGTCCACATCACTCTGTTCCAGGGAGCACCGTCACATACCCACATGTCCACTTTCAGTCCAGTTTGTTCCAGAAGAACTGTGGCCTCCAAACTAAGCTTTGAAAGTGTCGGTCCGTCTACAGCACCCTTACTCAGAAAAGCTCCAACGGTCTGAAACCAACCACCTTTAAATGGTTTGAACATGAACACCAAAGCATGGTCTCCAGCCTGGTCTTTCTGGGCCTCTGGGGTATGGTTTCCCAAATTTACCAAACCATCAACAGTAAGGCTAGATTTGTTGAAAAAGAGTGATGATGTAAGACTCATTTCATCCATAAGTATGGTTCCTGTAAAAGTAGGTAACTATAAAATTAAATGTCACTATTATTATTATTTACAGCTCCTTTGCTATTTTTGAGTACCATGCTTTTCATCTTCTTTCATGTCTTCACACTTGGTAGAGAGCAGCTCAAATGTTTGAGGAATAAATCCATATGCAGGTTTTAATTTTTTCATATATCTTTGAATTGTACGAAGAGAAGGCAGAGCAAGCACTTCGTCTCGTATCATTTTTCTATACAGGCTGCAAGATTTAATCCTAAGGAGCACACACTCATATATCCACTGCTGAGTGTAGCGTCTGCCACATGGTTTTTTAGCCTTTGCTGCTGAGATGCATGCCTGCACTGCCAGCTGCTGTCTTTGAGGTAAGTCCTTAGTGATGTCATGAATTTTTTGGTCATTAATCTCATCATATTTTTTCATCATGCCATTCAGTTTAGTTTGAAGCTTAGTCACCTAGATAAAGTGTGAGTATAAATTAAAATAACATTGGTAATAAGTTTATAATGAGCATAAACTATAATAACATTAGTAATAAGTTTATAATGAAACTCATCTGCCTTACCCTCTGCTTAAGATATCTTTTTTCTGATTGAATTTTTTTTACCTTAATCTTCTTCCTTTTTTTTTGGTTTTGTTCAGATCTCTTTTGTTTTAGTAAAGCATGTCTCTTTTTGAAGCAGTTTTCACACCTTGCAGTTGGATTTCCTCTAGCTAATGTTTTTAAAATTCCAAGACAAATATTAGATCTTGTGTTGTCAATACCACTCCCAGGGCAAGGGACAAGATTGTGAACATCTTTCAACATGGAAGTTAGTGCCTCTTCATTATCAAGTTCTGTACTCTCCATATCAATTTTAATAGAGTTCACATGTATGATAGGAGATAAGTCACTGCATGCCTTTGAAAATTCCACTGACTTCTCTACCTTCAAATCTTTAGAGACACTTATAAAAATGGTGGAGGACTCATTAGTGACACATGCCCACATGGTATCTGGCAAAATGAAAGCTTTTGGGTTTGCATGTAGAGTAGATGCAAAGGAAGCAGACTGATCTACTTCATCGTTTACTTCACTGACTTCCTGTAAGCCATTTGTATCATTAGCTTTTTTTAATCTTTTGGAAGGGCGTTCATTTGCATGCTTTTCTATTGCTCTTCTTTTTTGGGGAAGTATGGTCGAACAATGTTTTGGGCAGTTTGGAAATATGGTTGGAATAGCATCACTTGTGAGAGTTTTTTTGCCTCGTTTCTCTTCTATGACTACATCACCTATTTTAATTATGTGTTTGTCGACTATGAACTGTTTGTCAAAATGTGCTTCACATACATGACTAGACAGTTTTACCCTTTCAGGTGGTACAGGTATTTTTTTTCTCCATGCTTCTAGCTGTTCCTGTGAGTAATAATTTCACTTAGATTTCTCAAGTAATAAATTACTAAACAAAATATCAGTGCAAAACTTGTTTTTTTTATGAACCCATTAGCAAACCCCTGCCTAACAACAGTGAACTTAAATACCACCACAAAAGAGCTGAAGCATAGCTACTTGTAAAATTCTGCACCACAAAGGATAAATAAAAGACTTTTCATCTATGGTAATGGACTAGCAATAAAAATTATTGGGTAAAGGTTCAAGTTAAGGTTAAAAGACAGGTGCTTATGAGTATTCCATAATGACCAGTAATGTAAAACTTACAGGTTTTGGAGAAAACATTGACGGCAGTTGTGACTTTTCATTTTTTTGCTTTTTAACTTGACTGTCATACCCATTACAACAACCGTACACTATACACCGGTTTGGCATTTTGCCGATTTTTGTTGTCACACAGCCACTGTCCAAATACTGAAAAAGGCTTTTTCCCGCCAAATCCGTCGGGGAATTCACCCTCAAAGGAAGTAAAAGATGAAAAATTCACAATCACACAAAAAAAGAACATGATGAAAAATACGGCAGTGCTGGGAGCGGGCGAGCGACTCAGAGCGAAGGCGCGCAAGAATCTAACTCGTGTGCGATACAAAGATTGGCGCCGTTCCGAGGAGAATTAACGTATCGAGTCGGTTGAAAGCTCTAACGATTGCTAAAAGTGTGCTCTACAATCGGCTCGCTTACTTCCCCCGTCTAAAACCAATAGGAAAGGCACCAGGAGCAAAAAACCGCTGCGGCGGCGCGAAACATGCGCTCCGCGAGAAACATTTCTTGCTCTCATTTCCGACTGGGTGGTCCGATCGAGTCGGTTGAAAGCTCTAACGATTGCTAAAAGTGTGCTCTACAATCGGCCCGCTGACCTCCCCCGTCTAAAACCAATAGGAAAAGCGCCAGGAGCAAAAAACCGCTGCGGCGGCGCGAAACATGCGTTCCGAGAGAAACATAAATCGCTCTCATTTCCGACTGGGTTGTCCGATCGAGTCGGTTGAAAGCTCTAACGATTGCTAAAAGTGTGCTCTACAATCGGCCCGCTGACCTCCCCCGTCTAAAACCAATAGGAAAAGCGCCAGGAGCGGAAAACCCCGCGCGCCCCGTAGCGCGCTGCGGCCGGCCGGACTCTCACCCTGGGCAGCGGGCAGCCAGCGGTGCAGTCGGCGGGGCCGCTTTTGGCGGACGGCTGGGAGCGGAGCGCCGCCACCGTCCTTAATCCACCTTGGACGGACCGTTTTGAAGCAGCGGGGCCGGAAACATGACGCACCCGGTACCCGCCAAAACTGACAAAAAACTTTGAGCGCGGCTCGCGTATGGTTCCGCTCGTCTGACAAGCCTCCGATTTGGCACAGGGTCACTTCAGCGCATATACTTTCATTTAAACAGCACAACAGCATATCGAATTTTTTTTTGGACCACCCTACTGTGCAGTCGCCCTCCAGGCAGCCTTGCCTGCGTACCCCGCGACCTGCATGTAAGCAGTGTTGCTAAAATTTCCCGGCCGCCTCTGTGCGGTGCGGTGTACTCCAGTTATCGGCCGGTGGAAACACTGTCCTTTAACTCTTCCGGGCAGTCTCTGCCCGCGTAAACTGCAGCCTGCCTTTGTGTAGTGCTGCTCTAGAGGGATTCTTTACTGGAGATAATTCAATTCTTACTCATTTACTGGCCAATATTGAAAAAAGAATTAAAAGTCTTCTTTGAGAATACAATGTTTCCAGCCAACAACTTGGTCAAAAGTTTGTTGGAACTGGGATGTTTGCATAAAAGTATCAATAAGTCATATTAAATTGTGAATGACATTGAATTGATGTACTTTAATTGACTTTAGCTGTCTGGCTTAAACCTACTAATTTCTAGTACTTTTCCAAAAAAAAATCTAAGTGTTTAAAAAAATTAAACAAAAACTAATATAGCATGTTGAGATTTAAGAAACCAGGATGAATCCCTCTCTTCCAGACTGTCTCTAAGCAGCTCTGTGTAAACCAGTTATCAACCTGTGGAAACACAGTGTTGCTTAACTTCTCCAGGCCGCTTTGTTGTGGTGCTGAGTATTCTTTTACAGCAAAACCAGGCAGAAAGCCTGCTGAGATGCCTTCATACTAGCGAAAAGGTGTGATAAAAATCTTTCTGCTAATAGAAATTTGATCCTTTTAAACCATTGTTTTTGTTATAATTTTGCAAATTTTTTTTGACAGGAAAAACATGCTGCTTAAAGCAACTATTTCCCATAGACTAACAACGCAAAACTTAAAGGCAAAGAATAAAGGAAACATTTATGATTCAGCTGATGGAATGATGAGAACCAAATACTGAACAGCATCATGGATTTTCTGAAGGTAAGAAATGTTGTTTCTTTTATTTTTATTTTTTTAAATCTTTGTGTTGGACAGTAGATGCCAGAATTTTGTCCTTTTCTTTGACAGGAGAAAGGATGACTGCAAGTGGCAACTATTAAGCATGGCCCAACGCAGCAGAACTTCAAGGGAAAGGAAAGCGGAAACATTTACGATATGGCTGATAAAATGTTGAGAACTGAATATCTATCTGTGTCAGCTACAGTCTAAATGAATTCAGTCCAATTAAGGAAAAGGATTTTCTCATCGTAAGAAATATTTTGCTCTTTTAATTGAACATTTTTGTGTTGTATATATCATAATTTTGCCCTTCTTTTTGACAGGAGAAAGGATTACTGCAAGAGTCAACTATTAAGCATGGCCCAACTTAGCAGAATTTTAAGGGAAAGAAAAGCGGAAACATTCACAATGTGGCTGATAAAATGCTGAGAACTGAATACCTATCTGTGTCAGCTATAGTCAGAATGGATTCAGTCCAATTAGGGGAAAGGATTTTCTCAGTGTAAGAAATGTTTTTGCTCTTTTAATTTACTTCAACATTTTTGTATTGTACATATCATAATTTTGCCCATTTCTTTGACAGGAGAAAGGATGACTGCAAGAGACAACTACTAAGCATGGCCCAACGCAGCAGAACTTCAAGGGAAAGGAAAGCGACAACATTTACGATATGGCTGATAAAATGTTGAGAACTGAATATCTATCTGTGTCAGCTACAGTCAGAATAAATTCAGTCCAATTACGGAAAAGGATTTTCTCAGTGTAAGAAATATTTTTGCTCTTTTAATTTACTTGGACATTTTTGTGTTGTATATATCATCATTTTCCCCTTCTTTTTGACAGGAGAAAGGATGACTGCAAGAGACAACTATTAAGCATGGTCCAACGCAGCAGAACTTCAAGGGAAAGGAAAGCGGAAACATTTAGGATGTGGCTGATAAAATGCTGACAACTGAATAGCTATCTTTGTCAGTTATAGTCAAAATGCATTGAGTCCAATTAGGGAAAAGGATTTTCTCACTGTAAGAAATATTTTTGCTCTTTTAATTTACTTGGACATTTTTGTGTCGTATATATCATCATTTTCCCCTTCTTTTGGACAGGAGAAAGGATGACTGCAAGAGTCAACTATCAAGCATGGCCCAACTTAGCAGAATTTTAGGGGAAAGGAAAGCGGAAACATTTAGGATGTGGCTGATAAAATGCTGACAACTGAATACCCATCTGTGTCAGCTATAGTCAAAATGCATTCAGTCTGATTAGGGAAAATGATTTTCTCAGTGTAAGAAATGTTTTGCTCTTTTAATTTTCTTGAATATCTTTGTGTTGTATATCTCATAATTTTGCCCTTTTCTTTGACAGGAAGAAGGATGACTACAAAAGACAGATATTTTGCATGGAGTGACAAACAAAAATTTGAGGGGAACTGTGGGAATGATTGTGATGTGGCTGATACAATGCTGAGAACTGAATACCTCACTGTGTCACCTGTAGACCCAATGCATTGAGTCCAATAGGGGAAATGGACTATTTTAATGTATGGAATATTTTTGCTTCGTTATGATTCTTTTAAAGGCAGGCTCTGTGCATGTCATAATTTTGACCTTTTCTTTGACAGGAAAAAGAATGGCTGCTAGAGACAACAATTAAGACTGGGGTGACAAACCAGAATCTGAGGAGAAAGAAAAGCGGGAACACTTACACTTAGAGTGCTGAGAACTGAATACCTAGCTCTCTCAGGTGAGACAAAATTCATTCAGTATCACGAAGTATAAGCAGACTGTCATTGTGTAACAACTACTTGTTTTTTTTTTTTGGGGCAGATGGCAGTGTTGCGTTAAGCAGAGCATGTGACAGCAATTCGAATTTCATCATGAAGTGTTTTAGTGGACTGAAGGTTGAATATTATTTAGCTGAAGTTTAGTGTATTTGCGAAATGGGAAAAAAAAATGAAAATACATTTCTTATCAAGTTAAAAGTTGTTTCTTTTAAGATATAATAGATACCTTAATTGACATGATAAAATTTAGACTTGAAATTTATTTTACAAAATTCCTGAAGAAAAATAGAACCGCACTATGATAAACTCAGTTGACTACTTTGGGTACATAGATTCAAAATGAACGATGGAAACAGCCAACGCACCGGGTCACGGGGATGGTGGCGGCCCCTACCAGAGCCTGTATTAGAGCGAGCCGGTGGGCTCGGTTGCAGAAAGTGGAGTGGGGAGCGCTACTCTCGATTCTGGAGTAGGACACTGACGATGACCACCGGGCTCTCGCATCTCTGTCGCACTGCCTGGGTCGCCTGTGCTGTCACTACCGAGCCGGTGACCACCTCAGTTTCACCTGCTAGCTCGCTTCTAAGCGAACCGAGCCGAGCCGGTGGGGGGCAGAGGCAGGCGGCAAGCGAGCCGGTGGCAGCTCGCACTAATACAGGCTCTGGTCCCAATAGTCCCTGCTGCAACGGGCCCCGTGGCCCCCGGTGGCCCCTTCGACCCCAGGCCCAGGGCGGTCCCGGTAGACGCTGCTGCTGCTCTGCGGGCCCCGCTGGTACCGCTGGCCTTGCCCTTCCCCGCCCCGCCCCCGCTCCGCCCCGCCCCGCCCCGCTCCGCCCGCCGCGCCCGCCCCGGGGAAGGACCACTACGATTACCCGAGAGCTCTTCGGACCTTTAGTTGTAGCAGAACAGAACGTCGAGGGTAAAGGCTGTAGGTTGAAGAGGCGCTGCATCTGCCAGAACTCAGAAGATATAGTTCAGACGCCGAACAGCTGACAGTGGTGCCCGCCGCCCTTTTTGGCAGGTGATACGAATGCATCAGCCTGCTTGTTCTTTTAGACGTGAATAAATGTTGCGGATTTACAGTCAGACTAGTGTCCAACTATTTTCAAATTAAATTTGAATTCGAAATGTAGATTGTCGATGTATCGACAACGCAAGTTTACCAACTAAGTTAATTTGGTAATTTCCATTCAGTACGACGAATTCATGGTTGCCGATTACATTAATGAAGTGAGGTGAAGCAAAACGATTTGCAATAAAAGTGGGTAGTATGTACTACGTGGATAGATGTAAGAACAGTGGAATCGCAAGGAGTGAAAGCCTTCCACGGTGCGGTAGCAGGGCAGTTGGCAAACTCGCGTCACAGCTGGTTCCGGTTCCTTTGTATCGCCGCTTACTCGCTCTGTATCGGTCGTGCCTGCCGCAACGGTTTCAAAGTGATTCGCAGTGAAAAGATTCTATTTTAAAGGTATTTATAAATGTAGTTCCAAAAGTATTATCATACTCTAATCAGGGTCGAAACTTACTGAACCTCGCCGTGCCTTGGATCCGACCCAAACAGAAATATGCGTAGAGAAACTGCTATGCAAATCAAGTTGATTTTATGTACATTTAAGTTACAGCACTAAAGATGGCCTCTGAGCCAAAAACGCTGGTCATGCTGCTCGACCAAAGTGAAGCTTTGAAGCTTATAAGGGAGCAGATAGGCACCACAACCACTACCTCTCAATCTGAACCGAAAACGGCAGTTGGTGTGATCCCGGGAGCCAAGAAACCCCCTGCTAAGCCACTGAAACCTGTAAGATTCTGATAGGTTCCCCTCTTTGATCTCATGCCCGGGCTACTCGTATGGTAAATAATCGATCCAATTCTTCATCCAATTAACAGCGTCCAATTTGGCGAGAACATCAGCTTATTGGCGACAGTATAATGGGCCGCCTTGCGTCGTACCTTGGGCATAAGGTGCCATACAATCGCGAGAGTGAGTGCCTTACAAGATCCAAAACTTTTCTCCTGACTCAATCCCCTCCCCTATTACATCCCAGTAAAAACAGTCTGTACTCATTTCTGTCCAATCTTTTCAGTTCACAGCAAGCAGCTTGGTCTGATTACCCATGGCCAGACTACAGGGAGGCTCATTGGCACGTTGCACAGTGCAAACTCACCCCCTCTTGCTCCGAAGGTTATAGTAATGATAGGCACAAATGACATTGCACATGTAAGTTAAAGATACATTTCTTTTATTTTCTAAGATGTCAAAATTATACAGCATTTTAAAGATAAGTTATAGTCTTGTTAAGATTTAAAGATACACTATTTGTTTTAAAGGACACACCAATTGGTAAAGCAATTTCAAATATGAAAAGAATTTTAGCCTTCCTTTCGAAGCGCTGCAAAGAAGTTGTTGTTCTCACTCTGCCGCCTGTACCTGCAATGGAGGCCAGTTTTGAAAATCTAAGCAAATTTAATACTTTTATCAAGGAGAACAGTGTGCTAGGTAAGATTGTATCTTTAAAAATCCACCTAGAGAATATTTGCACTTTCATATAATTTTTAACAAAATGTTTTCTTTTGCATATCATAGAACATAAAAATATCAAAGTAGTTGATATGGCAGTTATATTTGGAGCAAGTACCGAAACTGTGAAATTAGATTTGTTTGAGAAGTAAGTGTCCCTATTTTTGAACAATATTCATTTAAGTGTGATTATTTAACATGATAGTAAACGTGGATAATTTTGTTTACAATTTCAGAACTTTCAAAGGCTCCAACAAAAAAGATTTGATACATTGGAATCAAGATGGGATAAAACAAGTTTTAGATGCTCTAAAGAAAGTGATTTGAAGAGCGATATTACCAATCCTATATTGGCTGAGCGATAGCGAAGCCTATTACGCCACTGGAGTGCTAAAAAAGTTCAGTGTCCGTCTGTCTGTCTGTCTGTCTGTCTGTCTGTCTGTGTGTCTGTGTGTCTGTGTGTCTGTTCGCACGATAACTCGAGAACGAGTTAAGATATCGACCTGAAATTTTTACTGTAGCTTCTTGGCCTAAAAAGCTCGGACGAGTTCAAATATCAACACTCTAGCTCGAAAATTGACCCTGCTAAAAAATGATTCATATTTTTTAAAAATATTAAATTTTAAAAATTACAAAATTGTATAGCGTTCTAAGGGGTATCTCGGAGATTTGCGACCCTTCGAACAAAAATTTCGTCCGTTTTGCTCTATCTAATACTGTTTAGCCGCTACAGCGATAAATGTGGACGAAAAGTCGTCAAAATGCATGCTGGGTGTCGTTTCCAGGGTAATTTGTCGAGATGCGACCCTTTTGATTTAAAATTTTGTCCGTTTGGCTTCGCGGAGAACGGTTTGGGCGCTCGGCCCCTTCTCGTTAAAATTGGAAAATTGATAACAACACGTAAAGAGGCAAGTGGGGGTCCAGGGGGCGGCAGCCCCCTAGCTTAAATGAGTAAATCTCAAATCATGCAGGCTCGTAATAAAGAAAAGCGGGGGTCCAAGGGGCGGCAGCCCCCTGGCTTAAATGAGTTAATCTTAAACCATGCAGGCTCGCCAGCGCCGCAGGCCTAGGTAGATGTACGCAGGCCCGTCGCAGCGTAACAGTGTTTCGCGATCTATCGCGAAGCCTGTTACGAGAGACGGTGTCTGGCGTACATCTACCTAGTTTATTATTGTTAGCCGTCTTGTATTTTTTCCGATTGCTCTTGAACACTGCTGCTACTTGTAGTTTCAGTGGTTATTTTATATCATAACAGTAACTTTGTTCATTGTTCTTATTCACTGATTATTACGTTTCATTGTTTGTTTTATCAAACTTATTTGAATTATTCATAGATTTCTGATGTCTTAGTAAAGAACCTTCAGTTCTTTAATTTTTTAATGAAAGTTCAGTAAGTTAATACTTGCTTTCTTACCTGATACTGCATTGTTTATTTTAACGATTTCAACCGTAACTCTTACATTAGTCAAAGTACGCAACTGAATTTTCTGCAAATTGATTTGTGGAACATTCTGCATACGTTGCAGAATCACACAGTGAAGGCACAGGAGATACACGTTTTCTTCATTGTGAACAGCAGTAGATCCTAACCTCTTCTGTCCATCAGTCATCCTACAGAAATATCTCGCTGCTATCGCCACCCTCTCCCTCCCTGCCTACTGCCTGCCTGCCCCTCCTTCACCCCCGTATCACTCCCTGCCCTCCCTGCCACTCGTTGGACGCAGTTCCAAACGCTGCCGCTAGAGCGCGTGTGCGAGACGAGGACGAGGACCATGCTCCATCCCTGCACTAGTAGAGTGATTCCGAACAGCGTTTTGTAGTGCCCTCTCTCTTGATCCTTATGACCTCGCCCTACGAGTGCGACAAGGACAGAGGCAGCATCTACCCACGCGTGGTTTGGCTTTGAGGGTTGGCCTACCCAGCGTGTTGCAGGCGTCAACAGTATTCCAGCAGCTCTCCGATCAGTAGCGTGGAAATACTACACTCGAATAAAGCGCATTACGCTTCGCTCAGCAACTTCGTGCCTGCCGCACGTACTCCTAGTAGAGTGGTATTTGCAGCTTAGCGTGCTGCGCACGACGATATTGAGAGCGTGAGCGGCACAGTAAAGCCTCTTTATGCCACACAGCTCGAGTGCTTTGCAGATGTCACTTCCACCATCAGTCACAAAAACTATTTTACGGGCGTCTTCCTTTGAGATGCCAAGAATCTGCAGTCTTTCCAACAGAAAGATTTGCAGATTTTCTGCTGAAGTGCTCGTGTCGATGGTGATGGTGAAAGCAGCTCGCGCTCGAAGTACCCACTCGTCACCATTTTCCTGAACCAAGTGCAGGGTGAGAGTGAAGTATACTTGCTTTGAGTATGTGATTCCGTCCAACCATCAGTGGTGGACGACACTAAACCAGCGGTTCTCAACCTTTCTAGGCTCGCTACCCCAAAATAACTGTCAAAAATTTTCGCGACCCCACGCGACCCCATGTCAACCCTCTTACACCCATCTCCTACCCAAAACATAAAAGTAAACATTGAAGTTAAGTTTTTTGAGAGTTTTTGGCTGAGCAATAGCGAAGCCTATTACGCCACTGGAGTGCTAAAAAAGTATAATGTCCGTGTGTCTGTCTGTGTGTCTGTCTGTCTGTGTGTCTGTCTGTCTGTGTGTCTGTTCGCACGATAACTCGAGAACGAGTTAAGATATCGACCTGAAATTTTTACTGTAGTTTCTTGGCCTAAAAAGCTCGAACGAGTTCAAATATGAACACTCTAGCTCAAAAATTGACCCTGCTAAAAATTGATTTATATTGTTTTAAAAAATAGATTTTATAAATTACAAAATTGTATGTTGTTCTAAGGGGTATCTCGGCGAGTTGCGACCCTCTGGGCGAAAATTTCATCCGTTTTGCTCTATCTCTTACTGTTTAGCCGCTACAGTGGTAAATGTGGACGAAAAGTCGTCAAAATGCATGTTGGGTGTCGTTTTCAGGGTAATCTGTCAAGATGCGATCCTTGGGGCAAAAATTTTGTCTGTTTGGCTCTGCGGAGAAGGGTTTTGGGGCGGCAGCCCCCTGGCTTAAATGAGTAAATCTCAAATCGTGCAGGCTCGTAATAAAGAAAAGCGGGGGTCCAGGGGGCGGCAGCCCCCTGGCTTAAATGAGTAAATCTTCAACCATGCAGGCTCGTAATAAAAAAAAATACGATTTCAGGAAATCCTGGTAGGCACGAAGTTAATTCATGTTTTTGTTTCACTAAATTCTTCGGTAGAAGATGGTTTGTATAGAAATTTACTTTAAAAATTTTAGCCTTATGGGTCATGTTACTAAATTTCTTTTATCTCAAGGTCACTAGTTCAGCGGGTCACATGCCAAATTTTAGCTTTCTAGCTGAAACGATTTAGAAGTTAGTCTCTCAGTAAAAATCTTGCGATCAGCTTGATTTTTGAACTGTAGGCTCGTTGTGCAATGGGCACTCGAACACTGCTTTAACATTTTTATTCTAACATGTCGTTCGAAGTTTTATTTTTTGAACTACTGTGCATGAGTAGAATCAACAAGTCCCCGGCCCCGCCGGTCCTCATCCCCTGCGCGGCGCGCCGAGGGGTCGAGGAGCCGCGACAATGGCGACTCGGCTCGGCTCCCCTTTCCACGCTGTTTTCCCGAGACAAGTCGAGTATTACCATAGAAACGGAGATTTTAGATCGAAATTTCTCAAAATTGGTCGCTAACTTTGGGCTGGCACTTCAGCAGTGAACTAAGGAGATCGAGTTCTACCTCTCTGCAAAGTCTTAGGAAAATCCTATAGAAAAATCTGGATTTAGGTAAGGGGCCGTGCTAATAAAAAAAAAAATCGCATCCTGACACAAAACCATAAGGCTACTTCGTGCCTAAAAAAGCAGGGGGCCAGGGGGCGGCAGCCCCCTGGCTAAAACGAGTAAATCTTAAATCATGCAGGCTTGCCAGCGCCGCAGGCCTAGGTAGATGTACGCAGGCTCGTCGCAGCGTAACAGTGTTTCGCGATCTATCGCGAAGCCTGTTACGAGAGACGGTGTCTGGCGTACATCTACCTAGTTTTTATTGTTAGTCGCTTTCTTGGTGGTTTTTCCGTATTTCTGCTCAAGAGATGACGTATCGGGGGCCAGCCAGCGGCCAAATCGCGACCCCCGGCGACCCCAGGTACCTCGATGCGACCCAACAATATAATTTGGCGACCCCATTTAGGGTCGCGACCGCGAGGTTGAGAACCGCTGCACTAAACCATCCCTGACAAGGGGAAGGACCAAGGCACTCAGCTCCTCTGTTGCTTTTCCTGCTTCGATTTTAATGTGCCGGGTAATAGTATTAGGGGAGGGAGTTAACTTTGTCGCATCCATAGGACCGTGCTGTACTGCCAAGTCGATTATCGTTTGAACGAACTTGCTCATACCCGGTGTTGAAAGAGCAAACGGGGGTCGCATATCCCTCGCACAGTACAAAGCATTTGTACAGGTGAAAGCATACTTGGCCTCTGGGGGTGGGTCAGGTCTCTGTGACTGTGCAGAAAACTCTGCTTGCATTCTACTTGCTGAGCACTTTTTATAATGTCTCCTAAGTGAAGACATACCAGTAGCGTTGCCCCTATAGATCAGAAGCGACTTACACGCCCTGCACTGCACAGTCTCCATCAACTTCTCTGGTTCTTTTTGAGCAACAAAATGAAAGTGCGACCAGTACTCAAAGTCGGAAGCAAGACCTGTCCCAGGGACTTCTTCCTTGGAAAGCAGTACCCAATCCCCGGAGGCTAACTTCGCTAAAGTGTCTGATTTGAGCTTCGTAGTGGAAACATGTTCTGTGTTCGAAGAGGAAGGAGGGTCATCAAGATCGATATCTTCATCAACATCGTGAGGATGTGATGGGGCCTGAGTCTAAGAAAAAGAAAAAAGGGGAAAAAACGATAATAGACGCAGTGCAGTAAAATTCTTTATGTATCTGCATGTTTGTGAGAGCGATATGTGACATTCGATCTGTATGAATTCAATGTGAAAAATTGCGTGGTGAGCGGGAGGGAACGGCAAACGCGGCGAGCCCGCGGCGCGGTGAGCGGGGCGCTCGCGAAGTCTCGGCGCACTTGCGCCTGCCAGGCTGTCGCGCAAAACGTGGTGCGGGGCGGCAAACGCGGCGAGTCCACGGCGCGGTGAGCGGCCGCCGGTCGCGCGGTTGCGGTGATCGACATGACAAGATGCACTCAAAATCACAGGGGAGGTTAACGTGCTTTGTGTAGTACTTCCCTGCGTTCACGCGCCTGACCCCGCCACATCCGCCAGGTGGTTCAACGCTCGTCCCGCGCAGCCCCGCGGCCGGACCGGACGTCTTGCGCACTAATCACATGATAATTATCACTCGAAAACGTCGTGCGCTTTGCATCCTGTGCAGTACAGTATGATGAAATACAAATACGGCATGGCAATACCCACCCTCTGGTGTCTTGGGCCGCGGAGCCGCGATGCACCGGCCCCCGCCCCCCTCCCACCTTTTGCCATCGGCCGTTACGGATCATAGCGAGCGCGGACGTGAAAACGCTAGTAGGCTATTCATCTCCGCGTTCACGGCATGTCGCCGCCGTGCGCGACCGGGACGGGACACGCGACAGCCCTCACGAGTGTGAAGTTGGCCACGAAAAAGTGGCCACGAAACTGAGCGTATATTGCATTGGCTATAGTACTACAGCCAGCCACCGGACAGCCACGAATTAGCCACGAAACAGCCAACTCCAGCCACCAGTCAAGGGCTGGCTGGAAACGCGTAGTGGGCCCTAGTTGGGCCATAGGACAACCCATTTCCGACCGAAAATGTTCGAATTTGAACGCTGGCGGAAATTGGCACGCGTACAAAGTCTGCCGATATCACGACGCATTCTCGCCGGGGCCTACTTTGGGGCCGTGCCGATTTGCGCCATTGCGTCTCCCAGACCGGAAACGCATTCCAGGCCGTAGTCCTGTCATAGGACAACCCATTTCCGACCGAAAATGTTCGAATTTGAACGCTGGCGCAAATCGGCACGCGATGTATTTATGTGATGGCATCATGACACAACGACCACGAACATACAATATAGTATTGAAACACAAGATAAATAAGAGGTTGTCGGATTGTCGCTGTAACGTTTGCGTCTGCTACTGCGCTACGTTCGATTTGGTAGAGATGGGACCGGATATGAAACCAAGCCTCGCGGACTGACCTGACCGACGACGCCAACCGTAGAAGCGCATTGCACAATCACATTGCGATCGGAACATGTTTCTCATACCACTAGCCTCGCGCAGGGTGATTTCCAGACCAGGCGGCCCCAGGTGACGCCGAAGCTCTCTGATTGGTTGCCGCTCGGCCTGTCTGCGCACCTCTGACGAGAGGGCCATTAGGGTCCTGCCGGTTCCAAAGTTCCAAAATATACCTGAGACAGTACTTTATGCGAAAAAAGAAAACCCGGGACCGAAAACATTACAGACATAGCGTAACCACACGTCACATGAGGCTAAATTGTGGAAACTTACCTCAAAATCAACTACTCCGGATTTCAACCTGTTGTTACCGCCATACTTCACACCCAACCGTCACCGCCTTCACGCAAACGATTATTTGTGTCGATACCTCGCTTTAAGTCGAAAAAGTTGGCCATAGAACCCGACAGTCTACTGCGGCCAGCGTTTTGGCCGAGGGGGCCTCAACTCCCGAAATCATGTGTACTCAATAGCTGATATCTTCGAAATCATTGTCAATAAATGTGGATCTATTGGCGAAAGAATTTTATTTGAGTGCGTATTTTGGGCTCATAAAGCTCAAAATACGATTGTATTTACTTTACGAAGTATTTCTTTCAATTATTAGAGGTGTAATCATGTGAAATCATGCGTAATCTTGAAATCATGTGTACAAATTTTGGGTGAGTTGAAGCCCCCTCGGTTTTGGCAGTAGGTGCCCCTGGCAGTACTTGCCCCACTCTCCCTTACCACATTTCGTCAAGTCGGTTGAAGTACCTT